>LQHA01000019.1:0-31109 GCA_001567625.1 Acanthamoeba polyphaga | reverse complement strand
AAAAAAAGGCCAGCGGGAGGAAGGAGCAAATAAATACAAAAAGAAGGATCTCCCCCGCCGGGATTTGAACCCGGGTCGTCCGCGTGACAGGCGGAAATGCTAGCCAACTACACCACAGGGGATTTGTTATATGTTGAGCTCCTGTGCCTAAACCCCGATCATCGTGCTCGCGGCGGGTGCTTGCCGTTTTTTCCCACCCTTCTTTTCTCTCTCTTTCTTCCCCTTCCCCTCCTGCTCCCCTTGCCGGATGCACAGCTACAAAAGATGCCCGTCTTGCAGAATCAATCATAGGGATGGGCCGAAGCATGTCTTCAAAGCCACCCACAAAAAGAAACTACAAACCATTCTCGACAAGGCGGCGGCCAAACTGATTGCCCTCCGCGTGCGGCAATATCTCGATTCGCCCTCGCTTCGCCCTACATCCAAAGGAGCTGAACGGAGCTACTGGTGCTGGTTTTGTGAGGAAGAAGTCGACAATTCTGCCAATCAATTCTACTGGTAGCCTTCCCTCTCGCGTTGATGCTATTTAGTATGGTGCCGACCTTGTAACTCGTGGTGCGCCAGTGAGGCCGTGTTGCGCCACCTCTCAACGCGGGAGCACCACGAAACAGTGCACGCCTTTTGGAAGGCCACAGCTGCGCCGGCCCGGGAGAAGGACCAGTTCCTCCTCACCCTCACCGAAGAGCATATCCAATCCTTACTTTCCAGACACCTCTCTTCTTCCTCTCCTCCTTCTCCTTCTCCTGATTCTGTTTCTCCCTCCCCGCCCGCTCCCTCCTTTCCATCTATTTCTTCATCTTCATCTACGTCTACGTTTCCGTCTCCTCTTCCCTTCCCAGTCGTGTTTCCTTCATCATGTCGTACTCCCAATCCTCCGCCACACGCCAGCGACGGCGGCCTGACAAGCACCCGCCGCCAAACGGCCATAGCCTATGGCGAGAGTACGTTCCCTTCTTGACACTACGATCACTGCACTGCAATGAGTCTGACCGCGCTGCGGCGCATCACGGCCAGACTTGACGGCGATCGCCATCCCCAAATTGCGAGAAGGCGAGGGCAACATCCACACGGGGGCCAAGCCACCTTGGCTCCTCGATGACGCCTCGACATCGACGACCTCATCGACTCCGCAACCGCTCATGTCGCCCAAGGAGGAGCTGCGGCGGATGATCGACGAGCTGCGGGCCAAGAAAGAGGCCGAGAAGAAGGCCAAGAATCCCAATCGCGTCGGTGGCTGGTACGTCGAGTTGAAGAGGCAGCGCGAGGCCCGCGGTGAGCCCGGTACGTGGAACGAACACCCGTTCCTTCTGATCTTCCAGTGCGTCGTCGTTGCAACGCCGACTGACTTTCCCACCACCTGCGTGCAGCAGACAACGAATGGCTGCCCTCTTTCGGCGGTGTGTGGAACGAAGGCCCTAGAAGTATGCATGCGCGCAAGCATCGGGCGCACGACGTTGGCAACAGCCGTCCTTCTCGGGCAGCAGGACGTCCACCCAAGCCGGCTAACAACAGCGACGGTGCTTGACGTCTTGGCCACCAACCACCAACACAGATGCCCGCTGATGTTAGTTTATCAATTGAATTGGAACTGAAGAAGTAGAGAAGAATGAGCTCAGCTATCTGTGCCACCATTCAGACAGACCAGCACCGACCCGTGTTCCACAAGCTGCGGGCGCATTGGCCCGAAGACCGCAACACCTCACACAGCACTGCAGGGACACGAGTGCGACGCCGGAACACGTCTGGAGACGATTGGCGTATCTTCATGGCCCATTAGCAGTAATATATACTGATGTTGCAGTCTAAGGTTTAACAAAGACAAGTTTTCCATGTTCCTCTCCCGCGCGTCTTGTAGGTCGGCCAGTCTGTCCCCGCTTGTGGTTTATTCCGCTTTCCTTCCGTCGGAGTTTTTTCCGCCTGACAGTGTCAACCTCCGGCTCACCATCATCCCCCTCCCACGTCTGGGCCACACCATCAGGCCTGATGCAGATGATGGTGGTGATGAACGAGCAACGCCGCGGTCGGTGATGTGTTTGTGAAAGTAAGAATTCTTTTCTTTGTTGTTACAAAGTTCATCAAGCAGGGATGGTCTTGATGAGGACTTCGTAGACGAGGAAGATGACGGCGTTCACCGGGAAGGAGCGCACGACGGTGGTGCCCAGGCCGGTGAAGAAGACCCGGTGGCCCTCGGCTCGGTAGCTCTTCACCGCGCAGTCCCACATGCCCTTGTACTCCGGGTTGGTCTGCAGCCGGGACTTGATCACGTCGATCGGGTACGAGATGCCCCACGCCGCGATGCCGCCCAGACCACCCGCCACCAGCTGCCTCACCGGCGACACGTCGTCTGGTCGCAGCGGGTCATCCGCCCACTTCCTGCACGCGCACGTTCGGTCACATATCACGGGCGAATGAGTCACACAGGTGCGTGCGGTGGTGCGTGCGGGTGTGTGCGGTGTGAGTTACCTCCTCAATCCCTCGTAGACTACAAAATAGGCCCCAAAGCCTGGGATGTCTCGCCACCAGGTGGCGCCCAGGCCCCGCGTCAGGCCCTTGAGCCCGTCGGCCCTGACGATCTTTTTGATGCAGTCGATGGGTCCCGAGTAGAGCCGCGCCGCGCCGGCGCCGGTCTGGACCTGGAGCTTGATCTTGATGAGCTCCACGGGCGACTGGATGAGCCCGCCGATCAGCCCGGCCGCCCCGCCGGCCAACCCGATCTGGGTGAGGCTCAGCAGGGGGAAGTGCTCCTCGGTCTGGTCGGTCTCCAGCTGCGCGCGCCGCGTGAGGCCGTAAACGCCGAACACGAGGCAGTTGGTGAGCGAGTCACCGGTGATGGGCGACGACAGGCCCTTGTAGAGCCCGCGCACGCCCTCTCGGCGCAGCGTCTGCACGAAGCACTGCAGCGGTCCTTTGAACGCTCCAGGCAGCGTCTGCAGCCGCACCTGAGAATAGATATTGTTATATTTAATTTTAATTATTGAAACTAAATAGAAAAACATTATTGTACCTTGACGGTGTCAAAGGGATGACCTACGAACACGCCAGCGGCTCCGGCTAGCGTGCCCGCGATGAAGTGTCGCACGCGCTCCCGCGACGCCTGACCGGAGTCTTGCCCGTTGCCACCATCACTCCAACCACAAGCAAAATTGAGGTAAGATTTTCCTTCCGGGAGCTCCAAATCTCCCACCCTCACTCGAGCAGTACCTCATTTTGGTGGCAAATTCAATTCAAATTGAGTTGAAGGGGCACACTTCCTCTTTCGATGTCTCTCCAATCTCAAATCTCTCCACTCCGGTCTGTGGCGGGAACCAGCCAAAACCTTCAACTAACTCCGGCGGGTCTGAGCCACCAAAGCACTAACTTTGGTGGCCAAAGCTCAACCCAAACTTGGTCATCCTTTCCTTTTTGACAATGCATGCCCCCAGTATCTTGATTTTACATTAAAAAAACGATTTATTGTCACTGTTGAGGTGTGTGAAGAGGAGGGAAGAATGGAGAGGCTGGAGAAGCCTTTGGTTGTGAGGGCGGTGCTTACACACAAGGAGAAGAATGAGCTTAAGTTCAAGAAGGGCCAGTTCATCACAGTTGAGAGTATCAACGAGGAGGGGACGCACTACCACGGATTTTACGGCAAGAAGGAGGGATGGTTCCCCATCCACCACGCCGCCATCGTCGAGGGCTTCGAGCCCTCCACCAGGAAGAAGGTGCGTCCTGCCGAGGCCAGTGATTGATTGTGGTCTCTTTTGACCAACAACGCTCAATCATCCCACCAGGAGGTTGCCAACGACACAGACAAGAAGAAACTAAAGGAGGAGAAGAAAAAAGTGGAGCAGGAGAAGCGCGAGGCCAGCGTGCGCGCCAAACGCGAGGCCAAGGAGGCGCTCAAGGACCAACGACAACGGCAGAAGACCAACACCAAGGGGCGGCCCGCCCTCACCCCCGGCCTCTACGAACGCAGCGACCTCCCCACGCACTCGTTGCGCAGGATCCCTGCCGTCATCGAAGAGACCGTCACCTTCCTCGAGAGGGACGGTACGCACACCCTATATATTTCAATACTCTACGCCAACATCTCTCTCCCTCATATATATATATCGGTAAAGGTGGATAAAATGTTTATATGTGAATATATGCTATCGCCTCACTGACTCGGTGGTGCACAGAGTTCCTGCGGACCGAGGGGCTGTTCCGTATATCGGGGTCGGTGAGCGAGGTCAAGGCGATCAAGGCAGCCTACCTGCGGGGCGAGGCGGTGGACCTGACCAAGGTGACCGACCCGCACGCGGTGGCCGGCGTACTGAAGCTCTTCTTCCGCGAGGCCCGCGATCCGCTGCTCACCTACGAGCTCTACCCGTGCTGGCTTGCATGCCTGGGTACGTACCCCTCGCTTCGACGCCTGCGACTGTTTCACACCAGTGCTCAGACGTTTAACACTTGCAGAGACGGAAGGCGACCACACACAAGCCATCAGGAGGGTCATAGAGCTGCTACCCCTGATCAACAAACTCATTCTTTATCGCCTCATGGGTACATATACGTACATGTGCGTGCGTGTGCGTGTGTCCCGTGAGCTCTTTTCCCAGGGGCATGCCGCTCACAGGCACGGATTCGGCACTCGCACCACCCTCTGCACAGGTCTGTTGCACAAGGTGACGCTCTACTCTGACATCAACCTGATGACACCAAACAACGTCGCCATCGTCTTCGCACCCAACATCCTGCGACCCCCCAACGAAAACGTAAGCCTGGCGCTGTTGGACTGCGCATCATCGAACAATGTGGTGCGGTGCATGATCGAAGAATACGATCTCATTTTTGGCGAGGTACCTTCAACACCGTTGTCTGTTCAAAAAGATGGCTCACTCACCCATCGTCATGTCATCATCGTCATCATCATCATCGTTAAGGGTACGCCCAAGACTGCGGCACCAGAGCCCGTGCCCATCGTGGCGGCGCCTGTCACCGAAGAGCGGCCAGAAGACGTCCTGGCACCCTCCTTGCTGGCGGCCCCATCGCTGGTGCGCACGAGTTGTTATCATTCTTTGTTGTTTGGGTACCTGACGTTGGTGCCCATCGCTGCGAGACACGTAGGTGAGCGAGGCGGACTTCAACAGGAAGATCAGGATGGGATCGCTCCTGCTGGCCAAGGGCTCCGTGATGGGCGGACAGAACTCATTCGAGCAGTTGGCCCAGCGCACGTCGTCAGACTCGGAGGACGACATCGACTTCGTGGAGGTGACCGAACCCGAGCCCGTGCCCCATATCACCACCAGCGCACCGACCCCAGAGTACGCTCCGATCCCCATCATGATCCCCTTCATAACGGTCATCTGGCTCATGACTTCTCCATGGCAGTCGCACGCGCTTCAACTCAGCGCCCAGCGCGCACCGAGCCCGGCGCCCAAGCCTGCGCTGGGCGGCAGCTCGGCCTCGACAACAAAGTCAACCAACCTCCTGGGCGCGTCGCACCGGCTCGATCGCAGCACCAGCATTGAGCACTCCTCGGCGGCCGAGGCCCGTGCGCTTGCCGCATCAGCACCACCACTACCACCACCACCATCAGTCCCCGCGCCCCCCAGTGCCCGCAGTGTCCGTCGCTGCTACGGAGCCGGAAACGGAGAGCAGTGAGGACGAATCGGAGGAGGACGTCGATGACGAGGTGGTCGAGCCGGTCCCGGTCAAGGCCATGAGATTGGAGGTGCGTGCTGGTGTTCCTTTTCTGCCAGCCACACCTACTCACAAACAGCACACGCACACGCACACACGCACACGCACACGCACACGCAACAGGACTTGATGGAAATGATCTTTGACGGCAAGTCGGCGGCGGTGGCGGCCTACCTGGCGACGCTGGAGCCGAGCGTGGCGGCCCTGACACAGAAGAATCTGCTGCGCTCGATCGACAAGGTCATGCAGACCATCTCCTGAAAGAAGAAGACGAACATGAAGAGAGCAAGATGAAGAAGGCGACGACAGAAGAGGCGGAGAGGCACGGGGGTGTTGATCGGAGGGTCTCTACTATGTACAGTGGGAACAACTCTCTATACAAGATGTGACGTACAACAAACCTTCTACGCTGCTGCCATCCACTACGCCTATTTACACGAACGAACGCGAGTAGCGGGCGGCGGCGAGAGAAGGTGGAGAAGTCTAGCCAGAGAAGGTGGAGTGATGTTGCTAGATGATGATGATGATGATGATGATGATGATGACGATGATGTTCGTTCAGGCGACGCAGTTGTCGAGGAGATACTTCTCGACGACGCCGCTGCACGAGGAGATGTCGAGGGTCTCGAGCGGCCGAGGCAGGGCGGTGAAGATCTTGTCGGTGACCTTCTCGCAGTGGGAGAGGAAGAGGTGGGAGAGGGAGAGCGGGAGGTCGGCCAGCGCCTCGCCCGTGATCTCGGGGCACGACGAGAGGTTGAGCGAGGTGAGCGCCTTGGGCAGCGATCGGAGGCACGCGTCGGTCACGTGCTTGGTGAAGGAGAGGTCGAGCTTGCCGAGCGAGCGGGGCAGCTGAGCGACGCCGGCGTCGGTGATGCCGTCGCAGCGCGAGAGGTTGAGCTCGGCGAGCGTGGGCGGCAGGCGGGCCATGCCCTGGTCCGACACTCTGTCGCACAGGGAGAGGTCCAGGCTGCGCAGCGCGGGCGGCAGGTGCTGAAGGCCGTCGTCGGTGATTTCGAAGAAGCGGGAGAGCTTGAGCGTGGTGATCGAGGGCGGCAGGGCGCGGAGGCCGTCGTCGGTGATCTTGTAAGAGTAGGAGAGGAGCAGGGTGTGGAGATGCGGCGGCAGGTGGCGCATGCCCTCGTTCGTAAGCTTAGGGCAAAAGGAGAGGTTGATTGCCTTGAGCGCGCGGGGCAGGTGGCGCACGCCGTCGTCGGTCAGCGACGAGTAGGAGAAGTGGAAGTTCTCCAGCAGGGGCACGGCGGCGGCGAGGTTGGCGATGCCCTCGTCGGTGATGTTGTAGCAGTGCGAGAGGAAGATGGTGCGCAGCTTGGCCGGCAGGAACCGCATACCGTCGTTGGTGACCTTGTTGCACTTGGAGATGTTGAGCACCTGCAGGTCGGGGCACACCGCGCGTAGGGCCTTGATGCCCTCATCGGTCAGCTTGTCCATGTACGAGATGTCGAGCGAACGCAGCGACGACGGCAGCGACTTGAGCCCCTCGCTGGTGACGCGGAACGACGGCGAGCAGAGGTCGAGCGACGTGAGCGACGTCAGGCCGCGGAGGTACTTGAGGCCGTGGTTGGTGATGTTGGGACAGTAGGAGAGGTTGAGGGTCTGGAGCTGCGGGAAGGGCGTGGGCAGCGGCTGGCCGGGGATCCAGTCCGATGGTGGCTGCTCCGTCATCGGAATCAGAGGCAGGTCCTCGTCCGAGTCGGAGCGCAGCGAGGGCGAGGTCGGGGCGTGCAGCGGATGGGGCGTGCAGAGGTACTTGAGGCCACGGCTCGAGATGTTGCAGTGCGAGAGCGACAGGGTGCGGAGCGAGCTCGGAAGGAGCGGGAGGTACTTGTCCTCGAGAAAGGGCGTATTGTCCAGGTACAGGTGGAACAGCGACGACGAAGGCAGATAGGCCAGCATGCTCCCTATGTCCTGTGGTGTGAAGATCGCAAGTCGTTGAGCTTTTCCGCCGCGCCAATGATAGAGCACGCTGGGCATTTCGATGGAAGAGACTGAGTGGTACCTTGATGCCTCGGCTGCCCCAGCCGGTGAGATTGAGCGATCGCAGAGAGGGCAGGTTCTTGCAGGCGAAGATGAACTTCTTCCGGAAGACCTCCTCCGGCGGGGAGAACTTGACCAGGCTCAAGTTCACGTGCTGGAACTGGTGCAGAGCAAGACTCCTGGCGAAGAGAGAGAAGCGTTTTGAGCTCTGACTGCCTACTGAGGGCTACTCAACAAAACTGCACTACGCGCTGAGAACAGACAAGATGGGAAGGCGTACCGCCAGACGGTGGAGACGAGCGAGGCTGCCAGGAGCTGCTTGCGGCTGAGGAAAGAGAAGATTTGGCACCACAGCTCGGGCGGGAGGTCGTAGGCGGCGTGGCCGGTCTCCCGGCGCTTGCCCTTGGAGCTGTTGCGATCGATGGTCGATGCACGGCGCTTGCGCTTCCGCGGCTCACCGGGGGAGTCACCGGCGGAGCCGGACGTAGGCTCTTGCAGAAGTAGGAGCTTGTCGATGCGCTGATCTCGTACCTCTCGGAGGTATTTGAGCTCCTTGCCCAGCTTTATCCGCTCCTCCTTGTCCAGCGGCAGTGCATCAAGCAACTTCTCCTCGCGCTTGTCGAATCGCTCAAGCAAGGCATGCAGCTGCTTGCTGTCCTGTCCTTGCATCGTCCGTCTCGGCGGGTTGTGTGGTGGTTGTTGCTGTTGAAGATTGGGATCGTTCGATCGTCGTCGGCAGGCTTATGAACGACGAGATCTGCGAGCAGGGCGTGTACAACGAGTAGAGGGAAGGCAGTCGGGGTGGGGAAATCTCTCGTTCTTTCTCGATTTGTGTAGGGTAGCGCGGATGAATCGCGAGCGGCCTTTGTCTTGGCTTCACCGTCGGAGAGTAGACGATGTGCGTGTAGCTCGCAGGGAATTGAGTAGAAGAGGAGCGAAGGGCGGTCCATTGGCCTCGACCACCGGCGTGCCACCAGCACACGAGCAGCATCTTCCCCCCAAGCAAAGAGCACAGTTTAGCCGAGTTTTCTTTATTTCTTCCGCACATTTCCTCCCTATGTACATTCGGCCAACTACTTCAAACGCCACCAACAGCTCAACCATCAACCCTTTCCATCAAAACCTCCTTTGCCCTCAAAGAAGGTTCATGTCATGTCCATGTGTGGGTGTCCCAAGCACCATCTCCAGCTTGACCATTCATTTACACTCACCCACCAAGTTGCTTGTTAAGACCACTATCTGCAAGATGCCCTCCATCACACTTGACCAAGGGGCTTGAAGTGATCCGCCTGGAGATGGTGAGCGCCTCTTGCCATGTTGTGGCTGCGTGGTTGTTCGTGGGCAGTTTGCCAGACTTTAATATTTATTTTCTTTTTGCGTTTCCTTTTCCCTTCAGGAGAGAAGAGAAAAAAGTCGAGCGCCACGAAAGGCCTGCGCGCCAACAAAAGGGCTCGCCACAGGCAACACACGATCTTGGAAGGATTTTGCGTTTTGCAATTAATCGCTGCGATCAGTAAATCGTAGCAGCACGGACGCGACCTCAGGCCCGCCACATGGAGCAGCCTCTCCGCAAGCGTCCGCGCATGCGGATGGTAGGGCAGGAAGAAGAAAAGAAACGGGAGGACACCAGCGCGATGGAAGATGTGAACACTTCGAGCGAGAGAGATGGCGGGAAAGCGAGCGTTGAAAATTCGCAGCACGAATCAATGGATTCATCTCGCCTCGATGGAAGGAAAACAAGCGACGGTGGTCAGGACGAGGAAGACGCGGGAGCAGACAAAGAGGAAGAGGAAGAACATGGAGGGCTCTCCGGAGAGGGCGGCGCAGAGGACGAAGAAGAGGAGTACGCATTTGAGGACGAAAATGAAAATGAAAACGAAGAGGACAAAGATGGGTCTTTCGTAGACGAACCCAAGAAAACAGTACGCTTCTTCAACCACCTTGTGCTCATCTTGGTCTTGCGTTTCTTCTACATTTAGGGCCTTATTCCAGATGACTAAAAATGCTAATCAATGGCATTAATGTGCGTGATCGTTCAGTCTCCCCCTCCACGAGGCCGCGGGCGACCGCGCACCCGGGCAGCTTCGATCAACGAGCGCCCATCTACGAAGGAGGCCTCGCCCAAGCCTCCCTCGGCAAGGAGTGAACGCGCCAACGCTCGCGCGGCTGCGCGGGGTCGGGAGACCAGTGCCGCCAGCAGCAACAGCAACGACAAGAAGCGGAAGTGGGAGGCTCGACCCTCGCGAGATCGACGGACCGTGGCTCGCTACTCTCCCGAACCTGAGAAGAAGCGCGTGGAGAAGGCCTCGCCTCCGGCCCTCAAGGTACGCCGTCTCTGTCCTTTCGTGTTCATGTTCATTTTCTCATTTGTTTCTCGTACGATTTCTCTAAATATTTTTGTTTTCTTTGTCGACGCAGCACGAGCGACCACGGCGAGGCTCTTCGCAAGGGTCCTCGGTGCCGGCGCGCTACAATCTTCGCAATCGGAGGTCGTTGTCCAAGGACGACGACGATGACGAGGAGGAGCCAGAGGAGGAGGAGGAAGAGGAAGACGATGATGTCGAAGATAGGCCGTACAAGAAGATCCGCTATAGCGCCACGGGAGTGGTGCGTGGGACATGGGCTTCACTTCCTCTTCAAGCGCTTCACACTCATGAGTGTGCGTGGGCACCAACAGGAGAAAGCCAAGAAGGAGGTCTATCAGCTCCCAACCGGCCGCCCGGGCCTCAGACCGCGACGAGTGAGCCCTGCCGAGGTGCGTTTGCTCCGCAACGGCGACCGCGGCCTCTGATTTTTCTCAACGTGCGTTTGTCTGACCGCCCACGCCCTGCAATACAGGCTCGAAGAGATAACCCCTACCGCAAGAATCTGGTCAAGGCGTCGAGTCTTCGCGGCAAGTACGTTGACAGCGATGACGACGGAGAAGAGGAAGAAGAGGAGGAAGACAGAGACGACATTTCGGGCGAGGAGGAGGAGGAGGAGGAGGAGCGGCCCAGCACGCGACCAAGGCGTGGTAGACCTCCCCGGCAAGCGTCGGGCGGAAGGCAGCTGCGAAGCGACACAGCCAAGGAAAAGGCCCAGAAGGAAGAACATGAAGATGTGGAGCAGGAAGAGGAGGAAGCCCGCAAAGATGGGAAAGAAGAAGAAGAAGGAGAAGGAGAAGAAGATGGCGATGAGCCAGCGAAGGAAAACAGCGCTGACGGAGCGGCCGAGGACAATGCAGTCGACAAAAGCGAAGGCCATGATAATGGCGACAAGAGAGCGAACAGCTCAGTGAGCGAAAGGAGCAGCCGCAGGGGGAGGAGGAGCGCGCAAGTGGTGGACGACGAGGAGGAAGATTATGAGTTGGAGGAGGAGGAGGAAGATGAAGAAGAAGACGACGATGACGATGACGATCACTACCCGAGCTCGAGGCGGAGAAGTTCGCGCCTGCGACCCAAGAGCGGCGGTGGACGACGAGGAGCGACGCGAGGGGTCAATTTGCGGCGACGAAGCCGACGTCAGCGCAAGGCCACCGACCGTCTCACTATCTCGCACCCGGACGACAAGGACAAGGATGACGAGCCGCGGGCCAGGTATACTTGGCCCACTTACTCTCTCTCTCTCTCAGCTCCATAACTAGCACGCACCCACCGCTGATCAATTGTTTGCTTTGACTCGATGCCCCCCCCCCCATTACTCACAGATCCCCTGGCGTACGGTTCGTGCTGAGTGATCTGGTACGAGACCATTCCTGTAACACACCAGTTTTGCCCCGTCAGCTCATTGTCGTTTGTGTATTGTACCCACAGTCGTCGGACGAGCGTGAGTTCCGCACCGCCCGGGACTACACCGCCAGCGTCGCCCACGCAGTGCGAAGTAAGGCTCTACCGAGAAAGCAGGTTGCGAACGAGCACGATCCCACGTTGAATCAGCCGGACAAAGGTTTGCACGCCCTTCCCTATGAATCCAGTGCCCAGTAGCACCACTTGCTGACCTGTTCGCTGTTGAATTCCGATTGTATTCCTTCAGCCGACATCAATCCCGTTGCGATCGTTGATCCCAGCATCGATTGGAACTCTGTGGGCGGACTGGAACACCGTACGACCACCACCCACCACCCCGCAATCGTCCTTTCCCCCGAGCTCACGACGAAGGTTATCGTGGTAAAACGCGCAGATATCAAGGCGCTGAAGGAGATGGTGTTGCTACCGCTCCTGTACCCGGAGATCTTCGATCGCTTTGGCATCATGCCTCCGCGCGGTGTACTGTTCTACGGCCCGCCCGGTACCGGCAAGACCCTCATGGCCCGCGCTCTGGCCAGCACCTGCTCTCAGGTAAGACCCCCCCCCTCTCCCATGCGTGTGTTGGCGCGCCTCGTCGCTTGTTCTAATCTCACTTGACCGCTCGTTCACTGGCCAGTCGGGCACCAAGGTGTCATTCTTCATGCGAAAAGGCGCTGATTGTCTCAGCAAGTGGGTGGGCGAGGCCGAGCGTCAGCTGCGGCTCCTGTTCGACCAAGCGCGATTGCTTCAGCCGTCCATCATTTTCTTTGACGAAATCGATGGTGCGTCACCTTTCACCAAGTCACAGCCACCACTTTTTTTTTTTTGTAAGCTCACCATCCACTTCGCCGGTATCGATGCAGGGCTTGCTCCCGTGCGCTCAAGCAAGCAGGACCAGATCCACAGCTCGATTGTGTCGACGCTCCTGGCTCTCATGGATGGCCTGGACAATCGCGGTACGTTCCCGGCATCATCATCGCCAACGTCATCGTGCGGATGAACTCACTGTGACGCCCTCCCAATTTGATCACCCAGGCCAAGTGGTTGTTATTGGAGCCACCAACCGGATCGACGCCATCGACCCCGCCCTGCGACGACCTGGACGATTCGATCGCGAGTTCATGTTTACCCTACCCACGAAGAAGGACAGAAGGTGCGTTCCATTTGCTCGCGACGGCCGCTATTTCTGTTGGGCGACATCTTAACGCTTTCCTCGCGTGCAAAACACACACACACACACGCCACAGGCAAATTTTCTCAATCCACGCCAAGAAGTGGAATCCGCCGCTTCCCGAGCGTCTAGTGACCGAAGTGGCCGACATGTGCGTTGGCTATTGCGGCGCCGATCTCAAGGTGATGCAGCACCACCCCATCCAATCCCATTTTGCGTGCGTGCGTCATGTCGACCCCAGGCGTCTCTAACATGTGCTCCACCGCCACCAACAGGCCCTGTGTACTGAGGCGGCGCTGAGGGCGGTCCGGCGTGTCTACCCGCAGATCTACGAGAGTCCCGACAAGTTGCTGATCGACATCGAAAACATCAAGGTCACTCGCGCCGACTTCATCACCGCCATGAAGAAGATCACTCCCGCCTGTACCTCCTCCCTCTTCATCGACGCTTCAACCTGCTATCTCTGTAGTCCGCTGACGTCGAGCTTGTTACCCACCTCACGACAGCACACCGATCGGCAACGACCCACGCCGCTTCGCTCTCGCCCACGTTCCAGCCGCTGCTGGAGAAAGACCTCGCGGCGCTGTGCGATTTGGCCCGCAAGATCTTCGGTGCCTTCACCAACAGCGAGAACGCCTCCGACAACGAGGAAGAGGACGACGATGACGCTAGCGACGATGTGGAGGCCAAAGGCGGAGACGCGCCGTCCAACGACGACCACCAGCAGAACGGCGGCAGAGAGGTGATGGTGCGGAAGCCGGGCGGGCGACGACTGCGCGGCATTGCTGCATCGTCGTTCTCGCTCCCGCACCCCGTGCACCGGCCCCGCATACTGCTGCATGGCGAGGCCGAGCTGGGCCAGGCCCACGTCGCGGCCGCCCTCCTCCACGCCCTGGAGCAGTACCCGGTCTTCTCGCTCGACATCGCCTCGCTGTGCGCCGACACCGTGGCCAAGGTACCAAACTCGTCGCGCACCGCAACTCGGCGTTTTGGGTGGGTGGACACTAACTGACCAATACACTTCTCTCCCTCAACGCAGTCGCTGGAGGAGGCCTGCGTCAACACGTTCACGGAGGCCAAGCGGAAGCTGCCCTCGATCATCTTCCTGCCTCACATCGACACGTGGTGGGACATGGCCCAGCCGACGCTCCGCCTCACCTTCCTCACCCTCCTTCAAGGTTTGCCCCCTTCCCTCACACAACGGCTAACACCCACGTCCACTGCCGCTTGTTTGTGTCGACTAAGTCGTGTGCGGTGTGCGCTCGTGTGTGCCTTGAAACAGACACGCTGCCCAACATCCCGTTGCTGGTGCTGTGCACGAGCGACGTGCCGGAAAAGCTGCTGCCGCACGACGTGGCGTCGCTCTTCACCCACACGCACCCGCTGCACTACCCCGACGAGGAGGCGCGTCGGGCCTTTTGGGCGCACTTTGTCGACGACGTGGCGCAGCCGCCGCCCGATGTGGCCAAGAGGAAGAAGCGCGCCCTCGCCGTCCTGCCCAAGGCCCCCATCCAGCCGGCGCTCCAGAAAGTCACTCAGGTCCCGACTCTCTCGCCCTACCTTCGTGCGCACGCCACACGCACGCACGCACACACACACACACACACACACACACACACACACACACACACAGCTTGTGCTCACCAGTCTGCTACAGGAGGACGAGCAGCGAAAACGGGTTGAAGACCACTACTTGCGGAAGCTGCGCATGCGGTTCAGGGAGTGCATACTCAGCCTTCTGCGAGAGCGTCGTTTCCAGCCGTTCTACAAGCCCGTGGTACCCACACTCACACTTGCTCTGTGACCCATATTGTCATTCCGTCGCTGTCTGTCAACTGTTGGGCCAAACTCACGGGTCCGGCTCATCTGCGGCGTGTTGCGTCTCAGGATCCGTCCGACGCTCCGGACTACTACGAAATCATCAAGAGCCCGCTGTGCCTGGAGCAGATGCTGGAGAAGGTCGACGCAGCCAAGTACCCCACGCTTCCGGTACGCCCACGAAGCAATCGCGTCGCAATGCTTCGTGCCTTGCTTGACGTGCTGTCGTGTGTGTTATTCTCTGCTCTTCATCGTCTCTACGCAGGCTTTCTTGGCCGACGTGCAGTTGATCAGGGCCAACGCGGAGGAGTACAACCCGCGCGACGACCCGCACTTCCTCATCAGCAAGGTACGTGAAGCCTGCTCGACCCTCCTGCTGGGCACACCTACTGGTCCTTAGGCTAAACCATTAATTGGGTGAACATCTTTTTTTTTTTTAGGCGCGACAACTGGAGGACATGGTCTACGCGTTCGCCTATCGACTCAAGAAGCACGACGCCCGGCTCCTGGCCACGTGCGAGGAGATCGCTGCCCGCCCTGCTCCTCCCGCACCTGCGCCGGCGACCACGGCCACAACGCCGACGGGGGCTGCCACCCCGGCGACCCCGTCGGGTGCGGCAGAACCGGCCAAGGACTCGGAGGCCGGCTCGCAGGAGTCCGACCAAATGGAGATCGATGCGTCCGATAGCAACGCGACCCTCAAACCGACCGAGGCTTCGCAGTCGCAGTCACAGTCGGAGAGCGAGGAGCGAGAAGAGGAGTCGAGCGCGCCAGCGACCACTGAGAAACCGGCGGGCGCAGCACTGGAAACAGCACCGGCGGAGACATCGTTTGCGGCGGCCAGAGAATTGGCGCCAACACCAACGACAGCCACCACCACCAGTACCGCTACTGTTACAGAGGACGACCACGTGAATGGCAACGGAGAAGAGGAAGAGGAGGAGGAGCCCAAGGAGAAACCCACCTTCGTGCTCGACAGGTACGACCCCATCTTCTCCCGCGGTGAGTGGTGCGAGCTCACACCCACGCTGCGTTGCTGTGAACTTGTGTGGGTGCTACCCTACTAGGGAGAGGCTGGAGCGCCTGGGAGAGGAGGTGGTCATATGGACCGAGAGGTTCACTGTAGATAGCCTGCATGCGCTTCATGCCAAGGTTTACCAACTCATCCACCAGCATCGCCACGAGTGGGACAAGACAAGGCTCCTCGAGGTGCGGCACATCCCCGTTGTCATTGCCATTCTCGCTCACGACCACAACACTCACTCACCCAAACGTTTCTGGCTGGCTGTGGGACTACAGGAGCTGATCAGGGCTGTTCAAGAGCACCCGCCTCACTCCCAGTCTTTGGCGACCTCTGATGGCTCCCTCGATGTATCGCACGAGTAACGCGGAATGAATTCCTGAAATACCAAAGGAGGCGATTGGTGGCTAAAAACTGTCGCGACTCAAGCGAAATTTCGGACGTGAAGTGGATAGTGCTGCAAGGCAAATCCATTTCATTCAACAACAGTGAATGGATTTGTGTCTCCCCGTTTTATTGATGTGAATTGAGCCCCGGCCAGGACCATCAAGAACGAATGCACTCCGAGTTTGGCTTGCTTTTGCTCAGTTCGGGCCAATTTGCGTACCAGCTGGGCTGCAATGATGGATTCGTCCTCGAATCGGTCTTTATCGTTTTCTACACGCTGGCAGCCGCCTTCATCCATTTCCCTTTCCTAACCGATCAAGCTTCAAAATCAAAGCTCAAACTACGGTACCGGCTTGCTCTGCCCCCCTCCAATTCATCGAATAGCGATCGATTCACCCGAGCTCTTGTCGCACCTGCAGAAAGGATGGCCACAGCCGAAGCGGCGCCTTGCTGGGTCTTCTCCTTGTGCCCTTCGTACTCGCCGCGAAGCTGCACCTTGCCCACACCACGCAAACCCAAGAGCCGAGTAAGTCGCCTTCCCCTTCCCCCGCGAGCTCTTCTCCGTTGCACAGCTCTTGCGTTCCGTGGTTGGAGTGGGGCTCGTTGACTTACCCTGTCTGCCCTTGTGGTGTTCGCCAGACGTCGAGTACTACCAGCTCTATTTGTGGCTCAGCTTGGCGTGCGGTGTGTGCGCCATCGTGTACGGAGCGTTGGCCCACCACAGCGCCGCCCTGCTCGCCGCCCTGTGCACCGCGTGCACTCTTCCCTACTTCCTCTCCTCCATCCTCTCCGGTACTCGTCAGTTTCCTCTGGGATAGCAGGTCTTCCCACCGCTGTGAAGGGGTTCTCATACGATTTGAACGGTGTGTGCCGCCCAACAGGCGTTGGCTGGCTCACCTCTGCCCCTCCGCTGGTCCTCTTCTGCCTGGCGCTGTGGGCTCTGCTCGCGCACTTCCCGCGGTCCTTCACCTTTGGCGAGGCTGCGGTGCTCGCGCAGGCCTTCTCCCTCTTCGTCTTCGACGCTTTGTATTATACCCTCGCCTTTCTCCAAGTACGGCCCTCTCTCTTGCCTCTCTCCTCTCTGCCGCCTCTTCTGCTCTTGAGCGCCGTTTGCTAACATGCTAACGCTCCGCTGGCGCATGGACTTTGCAGTTTGATGTGGCGCCCTATTTGTCGCAGCCGCGAGATGAGGTGCAGATGTTTCTCACGGGCCTCATCCCCGGCATCCTGCTCTGCGGCACTGTGCTCTTCTCCACCATCCGCAAGAGCGCTCAGTTCTCGCGGGAACGAGACGCCTTCCTGTACTCCAAGACCAAGAACGCCGGACTTGACAAGGGTACCCTCAAACACGCACAGCTTTTGATTTCCGATTGTCGACTGACAGTGGCCTTGGGCGGGATGGACAGGCTGGCAACTGGCCATTGGCTTCTATGCCGGTACGCTGGGTATCGTCGTGCTGTTCATCCACCCCTGGCTCTCCTACATGATCAATGGAAGGGAGCCCATCATCTGGTCCGGCAACTCTCCACTTTTTTTTTTTTCGTTTGCTTTTGTTTTTGTTATTTTTTTATTTTTTGCCTGGTCTTTTCAGGTGACTTATCGAGTCTGCCTGACGCCTGCAGGACGCTGCGCTTCGTGTTCGGAGAACAGACGCGAATATTCATGTGTGTCTTTTGGGTGGGCGCGCTCGGCGGCTGCCTGGCGCTGATCGAAAAGCTCAAGCTCATGTGGCCTTCCATTCCGAACATCCTCGTGCGCAAGTACTTCCACGCCCTGTCGCTACTCCTCTTCATCCCCGCCATCCTTCTCGAGGTACGCGCCTCCCCACAACTCCCACCAATGCACCACCACCTAACTCGTCGTTCGCCACCGTGCGTACAGCTCCAATTCATGAAGTTGAGTTTCGGTGTGGCGCTGGCCGGCCTGATCTTTGTCGAATATTTGCGCTTGGGCAAGATAGCTCCTCTGGGTACCATACCTACCCCGTTCTTCCCTCTTCTTAGCGATGGTGCGTGTCGAATTGAGCGATCGCTAACGCGTGGTGCAGGTGAGAAGATCGATAGCTTCATGCGCACGTTCATCGATGAGCGGGACGCCGGCTCGCTCATTCTTACCCACCTCTACCTCCTGGTGGGTTGCGCTGCGCCCGTGTGGCTCTACACGCCTGCCTATCCCAGCGAAGGTACCTCGGATTTGCCGCGCTCCCACCTTTCTCTCGTTTGGCTACTCACTGGCGTGGCCTTGGTGCTGGTGATGATGGAACAGATGCTCACTTCCTGCTGCCCTACCTGGGCGTGCTGCTGGTGGGCCTGGGCGACTCGTTCGCGTCGCTGGCGGGGATGTACCTCGGGCGGATCAAGTGGCCCCACACCAAGAAAACCGTCGAAGGCACCATGGCGGCCGTGGCGGTGGTGCTTCTGGCGGGGCTGCTGCTTTCGCTATGCTATCCATTCGTCAGCTTGTCTCTCGGACAGGTACGTACCACTACGCCACTACACCCCTACCTCCTCGTCGAGGAGTTCGTTGCTCACATGAGCCTTCCTCGTCTGACTTCGTTGGTGTGGTTGGTGAACTGGCAGTGGCTCGGCTTCGCGTGGGCGGTGATGTGTGGTTGCCTGTTGGAGGCCTTCACCACGCAGATCGACAACCTGGCGCTTCCGCTCTACGCCTACGCCGTGCTGTGCTTCTCGCTCGCCGCGTAAGCACTTCTCAACGGCAGAAGCGTAGCACACACCCCTCTTGGCTGAGATCGGCTCTTGAGTCGCACAACACAACTTCCATATTTAATTATTTGTGGCCAGCAAAGCCACACCTTGCCCTCTTCTTCCTCCCCCCTGGCCTCCTCTCAAAATTCAGTACATTGGAGTTTCGTTGGATTTGGAGTTACAGACCTTCCTTTTCTTTTGAAAAACACCTGGTTTTTGTTGTCACACACAGAAGCACACATGGAAGTGCTTGCCCCAGCCCCCAAGTCAGCCTGGCTGGGCTGCTTTGCAGCAGCTCCAGGCTGAGATCCACCAGGTCAAGACAACAGATGCCCACAGAAGCCCATATCTGGAAGTTGGTGGAGCTGCTGATCTTGATCAAGATGAGAGTGGACCTCCAGCAACAATTTTGCTTCATTTGTTGTCCTTGGCAGCAAGGAACAACCCATTCTTCTTCCTCCTCCTTCTTCATTTTGCCAACAGGCCAACACCAGCTTCCAACAGCTTGCCAGGAACCTACATCCTGACAAGCTGAGCAGGTGCAAGGCCTCTTATCAAAGATCATGGACTGGCTGAACTGCAAGAAGGCCTTGTGTCTCCAACCATAGAGCATGAAGGTACACTTTGCCTCTCATTCTGCTCACACCCTCACCTACTCACCCTGCTGTGCATAAGGAGGATGCAGTGGAGGCAGCAAGGAGGATGAAGTCCATGACATGTCTAGGGACTTGACCCTGGCTTAAGCCAGGCACCCTCAGCACTTCACCTTTGTCCTCTGCTGCCACCCCAGCTATGGCAACCCCATACAAGCTGCCCAAGCTGGCCAAACATCAACTATTATGCCAACAAGGTGTACTTCAGGTGTCAACTGGCAGCTGTTGGTGCTTTGTGTGAGGATGCAGGCAAGGTGCTTGGCTCTATGCACCTGCCAATTGACATTGTGCACACAAGAAAAAGAAAAACTGCAGCAAGAATTGAAAGAGAAAATGTTTCTTTCCAGTCATCATTCCTTCTAACCGCAGAGATGCAGAGGCTGGGCACCCACCTGCGCGCGGGGCAGCCTGCAGCGGGCATCTGGGCGATGGGGTGGAATGGAAGCGCGATGAGTACGCGGGGCTTGTGCTTACCGTTGGGGACGGCGCGATCAGGCTGGCAAGCCGGCCATTCAATTCAATCTCGGAGTCCGCTTATGGGCTCGAGCGCGTCATGGAGTATGCCAGCACAACTGAGTCGATGCTTGGCAACAAAGCCCTCATCGTCAGCCGCCACAAAGAAGCCACGAAGAGGTCCGCCGCGTTCTTCCTCCTCTACATCTTCATCTTCCTCCTCCCGGAGTACACGATCATCTTCAACTCCTCCAAGGGCGGCCCACGATGCCTCTGCGCCTCGCCGCGCTCCTCGACCACCAACGCCACCAACCAGCCGAGCTGCTGGTAGTGCCGCTGCCGGGCGTACACGCAGTCGTGCCAACACGCCGCCGCAGCGACCACCCAGCGCGAGTGGCGAGGGCATCTCCGAGCACAAGGGCAGGACCCTGGGCCGCGCACCCGAGGGACAGGAGAAGGAGAGCGAGGACCGCCGGAAGCTGGCGGTCCTGTCGCCCGGGCTGCAGCAGGCCTTCGACGAGATGAAGTTCCCCGGCGGCTTCACCGACATCCAGTACTACGGCATCCCCGAAGTGCTCAAGCGGAAGGACACCATCCTCGCCTCACAAACCGGTCCACTTGCCTTCTTTGTGTCGTGTGTCGTGTGTCGTGTGTCGTGTGTCGTGTGTCGTGTGTCATGTGTCGTGTGTCGTGTGTCGTGTGTGTGCGCGTGTCGTGCTCGCGTCGTGTCGCGTGCGTCATTCGCTTAACTTTTTTCTTGCACATGGTGCAGGCACGGGCAAGACGCTGGCCTATCTGCTGCCGCTGGTTCAGCTCCTGCACGCCGACGAGAAGGCCGGCATGCAGACCGAGGTCAGGAGACCGCCCTGTCTCGTCCTCCTGCCCAACCGCGAACTGTCCAAGCAAGTGCTGGTGTGTGCTCTCTTCCTCCACCACTTCCCGTCGCGCATATCGAGCGCTGTGTATTCACCATCTTGGCTTGACTCACCCGAGCCGTGTGCATCGGTGTGCGCGCGGCGGAATGCAGTCGGTGGTGAAGAGCCTATCGGGCCACGTCAAACTGCGTTCAGCCGGCATCACATCGGGGGTGAAGCTCAAGATTCAGAAGGAGTCTCTGGCCTCGCCCGTGGACATCCTCGTCTCCACTCCAGGCCGCTTCCTGCAGCACTTCGAGGATGGTACTATCTCGCCCCGTTTCCCTCTTTCTAGCCCTGGCGGCGCGTGCAATAGTTAGAGACCTCACGGCCGCCTTTTGCCTCCAGAGCGAGTGTTCCTCTCTGAGTTGCGATACCTGGTTGTCGATGAGGGCGACACGTTGTTCGACAAGACGTTCAAGGAAGACATTGTAAGCAACCGCCTACCCCTCTTTTTTCGCTCTCCAGAGTCTGAGCTCACATCACACGCAACCAAACAACAGGAAAAGATGCTGGGGATTGTGAGGAAGCGAATCGAAAAGAAGGGCCACAGGCCGCCACAGACCATCGTGGTCACCGCCACTGTCACGGCCGACCTCTCCGACGCCATCAACACTCACTTCCCGGTACGCCCTACTGCGCCCTTCAGAAACAGTGGTTCAGGCAGGCCCTTCTGATCAACTCACGGCCGTGCAATCCGATCGGGTCACTTCCTCCTCTTCGCAGACTGCGACCCTCGTCGCCACGAGCGGTCTCCATCGCCCACTCCCCAGGTTGAAGCACGAGTACGTGAACATTACGACGAACGACAAACACGGTACGCCGGCCTTTGCGCTCGACTTTGCTTATGGCCCTCTAACGCCCTTCTCTCCCTATCTACCCCTCTCGCACCACCGTGTCGCATCTGCTCAACTCCAGAGCCGTTGCTGAAGGTTCTGCTGGGAAGCAAGAGCGGAGGTGGCCGGACAATCGTGTTCTGTAACGACATGCAATCGGCGCGATCCACGCACCACTTCCTCACAGAGCAAGGATTCAACGCGTCCTGCATGCACTCGGGTGCGTCGCCGCACCTCCGCCATGCGCACACTCCATTCGCTTCGCGGTCTTTTTCAATCGCGCGATGTGGAGAGGCGTCATTGCGCCTGGATGTCCGCTCACGTCTAATTGCGCGATAGGAATTCTGCCCAAGCGGAGAGCCGAGTACTTTGAACAGTTCGCTTCGGGCGAGTGCCCAATCCTGGTGTGCACGGACATCGCCTCGCGTGGGCTGGACACCACTGCGGTACACAACTGCGCCCCATGACACACGACACACGACACACACAAAGCCAATGCCGTCCCCAATCGCTCGATCGCCTGACGGGCTGGTCGGATGGCAGGTGGACCACGTCGTGCTATTTGACTTCCCTGAGACTGCACGGGCTATCTGCATCGCGTCGGCCGCACGGCTCGCGGTGGCCGCAGGGGCCGCGTAACTTGCCTGCTAAAGAAAGGTTCGCCTTCGTCTTCTTCGTGTGCGTGTGTGCGTGCGTGTGTGCGTGTGCGTGAGAGTGTGTGTTAACGTCATGGTGCTACAACTACGTACAGGAGAGAAGGTGTACGCCGAGGCGATCGATCTGGCCAACACGAAGCAGGTCAGCCTCAGCGAGGTGATGCCCTATTTCAGCAAGACGAACCCGGGGAAGCGCGAGCGGCTCGCCCAGTGGCTCGATCCCCTCGCCCTCCTACCCGACCAGAAGAAGAAGCAGCAACAGCAGAAGCAACAGCAGCAACAACAGAGACGCAAGTAAAAGGCATCAGCCCTCAGCTCAAGTGGTTCGCTCTCGTCGTATTTCTTTTGTCGTTCAACGGCGAGCCGAGCAATACATTGAGTTGAAGAAGAAGAGACACGAACGATGCAACAGCTACAGAACTTTATTGATGGCCAGTTCGTGGACCCCCAGAACGGCAAGTTCGTGCCGAGCTTCAACCCGGCCACGGGCGAGCCCTTCCTTCAGGTGCCCGATTCGGATGCTGAAGACATCGATGCTGCGGTAGAGGCCGCCAAGAAGGTGCGCACTGTTGCCCCCCCCCCTCTCTGTTTACATCCACTGTTGGGCTTTGCCGACAAGCCTCGCACGCGCAGGCCTTCCCAGCGTGGTCACGCACCTCGGCAGAGCAGCGAGCCAAGATCATCAACAAGATCGCCGATTTGATCGAGGAAAATCTGGAAGAATTTGCTGAGGCCGAATCGAAGGACAATGGCAAGACCGTGGCGCTGGCCAGAACGATGGACATCCCTCGTGCCGTCGCCAACTTCCGTTTCTTCGCCTCGGCCATCCTCCATCACGAGGAGAGCTCGACCACCATCGAGGGCGCCATCAACTACACCATAAGGAGCCCCATCGGCGTAGCCGGTCTCATCTCTCCCTGGTTCGCATCCACTCCTCCTCTACAAAGGCCTGTGCCCCTTCATCTTGACTCATCTGGAGACCGATCGCCTCCAGGAATCTCCCCCTCTACCTCCTCACGTGGAAGGTGGCGCCCGCCATCGCCGTCGGCAACACGGTCGTGGCCAAGCCCTCGGAGATGACCTCGCTCACGGCCTGGATGATGTGCCGCCTGTTCGAGAAGGCCGGCCTGCCCAAGGGCGTCGTCAACATGGTCTTCGGTCGAGGTGCGTCTGCCGAGCACTCAGCTCTACAACTGTTGGCTTGCACTCAACGCACGCACACGCACACGCACACGCACACGCACACGCACACGCACACGATGCGCAGGACCGACGGCTGGCGCGGCGCTGGTGAGGCACAAGGACGTGCCCCTGATCTCCTTCACCGGCGGCACCAAGACGGCGCAGCACATCATCACCGACTCCGCCCCGCAGTACAAGAAGCTCGCCTGGAGCTCGGCGGCAAGAACCCCAACATCATCTTCGACGACGCCGACCTCACCCAGGCCGTGCCCACCAGGTACGTCCCGACCACACCGCAATCGCTTTCACCTCGCATTGTGCGTGTTGCATGTGTTGCGTGCTGCGTGTGTTGCGTGTGCTGTGTTGTTAACGTCATAGAGCTCGCCCGATACAGTGTGCGGTCCAGCTTTGCCAATCAGGGCGAGATCTGCCTGTGCGGCTCGCGTATCTTCGTGCAGAAGGGCATCTACGACAAGTTCGTCCAGCAGTTCGTCGAAGCTGCCAAACAGATCAAGGTAAGCAGCTTGTGTCGTGTCATTGGTCGTGTCGTGTCGTGTCGTGTTTCAAACAATCGTACGGGTCGGGACTCGTGTCTGTCGCAGAGGCTCACTATGTGTGAAAAATGAATGTGCAGGTGGGCGACCCCAAGGACCCGAGCTCGACCATGGGAGCGCTCGTCAGCCAGGAGCACCTGGCCAAGGTGAACTACTACATCGACCTCGCGCGGGAGGAGGGCGGCTCCATCGCGCTCGGAGGCGACAAGCCCCAGCTGCCCGATGAGCTGTCCAAGGGTACGCGGCGCGCAACTCCTGAAACGTACCGCAACGCAACGCGTGCCCACCAACTCCAACCATGCTGATGTTTGTGCTGCGGCGTAGGCTACTGGCTCAACCCGACCATCATCACCAACATCCCCTACACCAGCCGAGTCCAGCAGGAGGAGATCTTCGGCCCGGTGGTGCGTACCCTGCGCTCGACTGGGCCCAGATGAGGCGGCGGCGGTCTCACACAGGCGGGTGGGGCGCTGTGCAGGTCACTGTGACGCCGTTCGAGACGGAGGAGGAGGCCATTGAGATGGCCAACAGCGTCGAGTACGGTCTGGCCTCGAGCGTCTGGACGGAGAACCTCAAGCGCGCCCACAGGGTCGCGCAGGAGATCAAGAGCGGCACCGTCTGGGTCAACACCTGGCTCAAGGCATGCCCCCGCTTCCGTCATTTGTTTGTTTTTCCATCACATGCGGCTCCACACACTAACGCGACGTGGTGTGGTGTGACGACGCAACGATTGCTACCGCAGCGTGACCTGCGAGTGCCCTTCGGCGGCATGAAGCACAGCGGCATCGGGCGCGAGGGCGGCGACCACTCGATCGATTTCTACACCGAGCAGAAGACCATCTGCATCGCGCTCTGAGCCCGAGCGCCAGGGGGGGGGGGGGGTCGACCACCACCACCAACTCGGAGCTCTTCTCCGACGGAAAATGAATCGAGCTCACCGCCCCGAACCTGGCGGGGAAGAAGAAGAGACGAGAAAGAAACGAGAAGGGAGGTCTTTGGCCGAACCACAAGCGGGGACAGACCGGCCGACCTACAAGACGCGCGGGAGAGGAACATGGAAAACTTGTCTTTGTTAAACCTTAGACTGCAACATCAGTATATATTACTGCTAATGGGCCATGAAGATACGCCAATCGTCTCCAGACGTGTTCCGGCGTCGCACTCGTGTCCCTGCAGTGCTGTGTGAGGTGTTGCGGTCTTCGGGCCAATGCGCCCGCAGCCGGCGGAGCACCGGGTCGGTGCTGGTCTGTCTGAATGTTGGCACAGATAGCTGAGCTCATTCTTCTCTACTTCTTCAGTTCTTCTTCAGTTCCAATCTAATTGACAAGCAACATTAACATACCAACAATGAAGACATTGCATTGAGGTGCGGAAGGAGCAAACAACTCATCAGGAGGACTCGGCCTTGCACTCGCTGATGGCCTGGGCGAGGAGGGTGACGAAGCGCAGGACGTCGGAGAAGGAGTTGTAGAGGGGCGCCGGCGCGATGCGGATGACGTCGGGCTTTCGCACGTCGACGATGACGCCCTTCTGCGCGAGCTTCTCGTGGACGCGCTCCACCGCCACCGAGAACTTGACCGACAGCTGACAGCCGCGCTGCGCCACCTCGCGGGGCGTGAAGATGTGGATGTCCGCCGCCAGCTTCTCCAGGAGCAGCATCTCCAGGTAGGCCGTCAGCAGCACCGACTTGGCACGCAGCTTCTCCATGCCGCCCGCCTCCTCGAACACCTCCAGGCTCGCGAACAGCGTCGCACACTGCAGCACCGGGGGATTCGACAGCCGGAAACCGAACGCGCCCGGCTGCCGTGGTGGTGGTGTTGTCCAATCGGTCAGTTTAACACACACACACACACATGACACACACGACACACGACACACGACACACGACACACGACACACGACACACGACACACGAGGGGGGGGGCACCTCGGGGTCGAAGGGCTGGTTCATGTCGAACCGGGTCTTGATGGTGTGGCCCCACCAGCCGCCGAACCGGTGCAGGTCCTTCCGGTGCGCGTGCCTCTCGTGCACAAACACGCCCGCAATGCCTCCGGGCCTATGCGCGCATACCACGGTGAGTTGCAACTCAAGACGACACGACACGACACGACACGACACGACACGACACGACACGACACGACACGACACGCGCGGCACGCACCCGGAGTTGAGGTATTTGTAGCTGCACCAGCAGGCCCAATCGACGCCCCATTCGTGGAGCTTGAGCACGACGTTGCCGACGGCGTGGGCGAGATCCCACCCCACGATGCAGCCCTTGCTGTGGCCCGCAGCCGTGATCTTCTCGATCTCAAAGAATTGACCTGCCGCGACACACGGCACACGGCACGACACGCACAGCACACGATACAACACGACACGCACGGCACACGACACACGACACACGACACGCACGGCACACGGTGAGCGAACGAACGATGACGCGGGGCCACGGCAATGGGCGTAGGTACCGGTGTAGTACTGGACGCCGCTGAGAAGGACGAGGGCGATGCTGTCGCCCTCCTTCTCGATGGTGGCGATGATGTCCTCCGTGCGCAGCGTGGTCTCCCCCTCGCGCGGGTACAGCTGAATCAGCGACGTGCTCGGCTCGTAGCCGTGGAACCTGATCTGCGTCTCCACCGCATACTACACACGCACACGCACACGACACACGACACGACACACGAGCTGTTAGGAATGCAAGGAATGCATGCGGGCTGGGGTTGGGTACCCAGTCGGAGGGGAAGGAGCGGCCCTCGATGAGAATCTTGTGGCGCTGGGCCGTCGGGCGGTAGAAGGGGACCATCATGAGGTGCAGGTTGACCGTCAGCCCGTTCATGATCGCCACCTCGAGCGGCAGCGCGCCCACCACCCGCGCCGCACGCGCGTGCACGTTCTCGTCGGTCGTCAGCCACGGCTCCACCTTCTTCCCCACTGCCACGTCATCATCACCACCACCCTCACCGCCGCCGCCATCGGTGAGCGGGGAGTGGAGGAAGTGGCCCTCGACGCCGCGCTTGTGCCACTCGTCGAGCTCGTAGAGGACGTAGTGGCGGGTGCGGGCGGGCTGGAGGCCCAGCGAGTTGCCGCAGAAGTAGAGGGCGGGGCCGGAGGCGGGGTCGTGGGTCGGGTCGTGTCGTGTCGTGTCGTGTCGTGTCGTGTCGTGTCGTGTCGTGTCGTGGGTACCTCTGTCGGAATCGGGAGACGGAGGTGAAGTTGTCTTCGGTGCCGATCACCCAGAGGCAGGGCTTCTCCGTCTTGGCCAGGTTCAGGAGGTGGCCCATCAATATCCACGTCAACACGCCAAAGGGATACGACACCGCGATGCACCCCTGCACGTGCCCAGCCACCACCAGCCACCACCCAGCCACCGTCATCATCAGCTCAACCGCAGACGAAGAAGAAGGAGAAGAAGAAGGCCTAAGAGGAGTTGGTGTGTGGTTGGTACCTTGATAATATCCACATCATTTACAACGGAGCAGCCGATGGCCGAGCCGTAGGAGTACCCGACCAGGTACACCGCCTCCACGCCGCACTCGGACTGCAAATATCTACAGACGGCCACCACGTCTTCCCTCTCCCCGCTCCCTGTGTCATTGTGTTATGCACCAGCCGCACGACACGACACACGGCACGCGCCAACACCACGCGACGCAAAGATCATCAGCGGTGAGAACACGAACAACAGCAACAGGGAGCCACAACGGTTGCGGCGTGAAGGCGGAGTAGAGGAAGATGTAGAAGAAGAGCACCTCTCCAGGTCTTGCTGCCGGTGGAGCCGCCCGTGCCTCTGAAGTTGAACCGCACCACACAGAAGCCCTCTTGCGCGAACCTACAAAAATATATTTTAAAAAAATAAATAAAAGACCAAATAATTATAAATAAATAAATAAATAAATAATGGAAAGAAGAAGAGAGACGAACCGCTTGAAGAGGGCGACCACGACGTTGTTGTGCATGTTGCCGCCCAGCATGGGGTGCGGATGGGTGATCACTACGCCCACCTTCGCATTCCTGGCTCGACGCGCCGCACCGCTGTTGCTGTTGCTGTGATAATAGTAGGCTTCTCGCCCCTCACCGCCTTCTCGTTCCGCCTCACCAGCACCAGCAGCACCAGCAGAAGATGAGGATGTGTGGTTCTTGTTGGGCGGTGGTGGCAGCTTGGGCTTGGCGAGGGAGGCCTCAAGGTGGACCTTGTCCGACACGTCGATGGTGACCGATCGGCGCACCGTCGGTGACGCTGCGGCCTCCCTCCTCTCCTCCTGCCCTTCCCAGTCCATCCAGTACAGTTCAACTTGATTTGATTGTTGGATTTGATTGGAATCAAAAAAAAAGAGCAAAAAAGAAATCGGACAAATTCGACAATCAATTGGAAACGCCGCGAAAATCGGACGTTGGAAAAAGGAAAAGGAAAAGAAATGCATCATTTGTTGTTTATCACATCAGATCAACGAAGAGGAGCGCGCAACCTTCATCCAAAGAACTGATCAATTCATGGGTCCGTCTCGCCTTTTTCTTCTACATCGTGACGTGGCTTCAGCAACTTATAATCGTACGATTTAATCTGTATTTTATTTACACGATTTGTGTAGAGGCGACACAGCACGTGCTGGCCGACATCTGCGTGGCCTGGGTGCAGGCCCGACTCGCCGACCACCTCGACGCGGCGCGGGAGCAGCCACTGGACAGCGACGACGCCGTCGAGCACCACCACCACCATCAGCCCCACCACCACCAACAACGGCAACGACATCAGCCCAACGGGCAGAAGAAAGACGACCTCTCCGAAGAGAGCCACAGCCGGCTCTGACCTCCCCTCCCTCCCTCATCCATGGCACCTCCGTCCCTCTCTTCTTCACTTCTCAAGTGGCCAACAACCTTTTGGAATGACTGCAGCACGTGGTACACGCACGACACGACACGACACAACACACAACACGACACCGCACACAGCGGCGTGGTCAGCATTCTCTCGAGCTCATTGGCAATTCCGGACCTTGCGTTACAGAAGCAAGAGAGAAAGGGCTTTGGATATTGGTAGCTTGCCCCCATTCTCGAAACTCTTTGCCTTTGGTCATGATGCGCGCCTCCGTCCGTCGTTGCCAGCCCCAGCGCGTGGCTTCCCTCACTGCCACCTCTGCTGCCCAGCTCAGGTCGGTTGAATTCATTCAATTCGATTGATTGATTGAATTCGTTCAACGTAATTACTTTGGTGCCGTTCGATTGACAAATTTCGCATTCGATGGTGGGTGGGGGGTGCAGCGCGAGAGGGCTCAATGTGTCGGCCCAGGCCGCGCTGACCACGAAGGCGAATCGGCTGGAGATGCCGCCGACCGATTTCAAGCCCATGCCCTACACGGGTCCCAGCTTCGACGAGGTCAAGGCCCTGCGCGCCCAGCACATGCCGTCGGCCATCTTCGCCTTCTACAAGAACCCCATCATGCTCGTCGAGGGCAAGATGCAGTACATGTGGGACGAGAAAGGCCGCCGCTACCTCGATCTCTTCGGCGGCATCGTCACCGTCAGCGTGGGCCACTGCCACCCGCGCGTCACCGAGGCCGGCGTCGCCCAGCTCAAGAAGCTCCAGCACTCCACCACCATCTACTACAACCCCGAGGTCGCCCTCTTCGCCAAGGAGCTCGCCGACCGCCTCCCCTCCCAGCTCAGCGTCGTCTACTTTGTCAACTCGGGCTCCGAGGCCAACGACCTCGCCATGCTCATGGCCCGCGCCGCCACCGGCAACTTTGACTTTGTCGCCCTCCGCAACGGCTACCACGGCATGAGCATGAACACCATGGGCCTCACCGCCCTCCACACGTGGAAGTACAACCAGCCCCAGGGCTTCGGCATCCACCACGCCGTGTGCCCCAACACCTACCGCGGCCCCTACGGCCCCGACGAGCCCGACGTCGCCCAGAAGTACGCCAACGACGTCGCCGACATCATCCGCTCCTCCACCTCTGGTGCGCACACATACAACCGCACACACACGCACGGCGCACGACACGCGCGCGACCGCACACACCCACACACGCGGACACGTGGCTGATGGCGGCGGCTGTGGTGGTTGGTGGTTAGGTCGGGTGGCGGGCTGGATCTCGGAGACGATCCAGGGCGTGGGCGGCACGGTGGTCCTGCCCGACGGGTACCTCAAGGAGGTCTACAAGACGGTGCGCGGCGCCGGCGGCGTCTGCATCGCCGATGAGGTGCAGACCGGCTTCGCCCGCCTGGGCTCCCACTACTGGGGCTTCCAGACCCAGAACGTCGTTCCCGACATCGGTACCCTCTCTCTTTCTCTCTGCTACATCGCACACGTGTGCGGTTGTGCGTGTGCGGTGTGTGCCACATGACTGATAAATGACACGACACGACACGACACACGCGCGTGTAGTGACGATGGCCAAGGGCATCGGAAATGGTGCGCCGCTGGCGGCGGTGGCGACGACGCCCGAGATCGCGGAGACGCTCAAGCAGCGCGTGCACTTCAACACCTACGGCGGCAACCCGGTGTCGTGCGCCATGGGCCGCGCGGTGCTCAAGGTGGTGGACGAGGAGGGCATCCAGCACAAGGCCCTCTCGCACGGCGCCTACTTCACGCGCGGGCTGAACGAGCTCAAGAGGCGGTACCCGATCATCGGCGAGGTGCGGGGCAAGGGCCTCATGCTGGGCGTGGAGCTGGTTAAGGACCAGACCACCAAGGAGCCGGCCACGGCCGAGACGGCCGACATCTTCGAGCGGGCCAAGGACATGGGCCTCCTCATCGGCAAGGGCGGCCTCTACGGCAACGTCTTCCGCATCAAGCCCCCCATGTGCATCACCAAGCACGACATCGACTTCTCGCTCGAGGTGCTCGACCAGGCCTTCAAGGACAGCGCCAAGGCCATGTAAAAAGAACACCATGATGACGATGATGAAGCTCTCTACAACAACAACAACAACTACAAACGAAGCGAATGCATTTTAGGGGGGTTCCTGGACAGGCATGGACATGTCACGATCGACATGAAGGTGGTGCAGCTGGTGATGGTGGTTAGAAGGGGGAATATCCCATGCCGTAGCCGAACATCCTCTTGAGGCGTTCGAAGATGTTCTCCCGCCAGGCCTGCTGAGTGCGCTCTGCTTCAGCTTCGGGGACGCCCACCTGCGTCAGTTTCATGTCACAGCCCTTCCTGCCCTCGCTCAGCTCGATCGTCACCGTCGAGAAGTGGCCTAGAGATGATGGCACACTAGGCCACGTGAGTGGGGTGTCGCTCTAAAATCAGCCCAGCCCAGCCCCCACCACCAGCCACCATGGCGCGTGTGCGCGTGCGGTGGGGTTGTGCGCGCGTGCGGTGGAGT
>LQHA01000018.1:0-31110 GCA_001567625.1 Acanthamoeba polyphaga | reverse complement strand
TGCGGCAACGGTTGGAACAGCGGCGAGATCGTCGGAGGGAACAGGCGGACGTGGACATCGCACCACTGAATCCACTCGATCGACACCTCCGGCACGTCGACGAGCCCATGGAGCGCCATCTTCTTCCTCTGCAGTGTTCAGTGAGAATGAGGATGGGTTGAGGCAAACAGCAGCAGCAACAACACACATCGGTGTACGAGCGGACATACCAGAGCGTCGATGGCGGGTTTGTACTGCAGGTAGAGGACGTGGGTGATGTTGGTCGCGGCGGCCTTGCTCCACTGCACGCCTTCGATCTTGCACGCGTCGGCTAGGCCGCGGTGGGTGGTGCCGCCCATCTCACGCACGGCCTCCATGGCGTCGCGGTAGCGCGATGTCGGGAGATCGATGAGCAAGACGCACACACCCTTCATCAGCTGATCCTTCGGCACCTTCGGCCCGACGTCCTCCTTCACTGCCACGGTCGCCGCCTTGCCGGCTTCCTTGCTTGGCGTGGTCACTGTCTTCTTTTTCAGCGCCTCTTTTTCCTGCTTGCCGGACTCCACCTTCGTGTCGACCGACGTCGATACCTTTTCGTCGTCTTTGGAGGACTGTCGCTTCTTGGTGTGCTTCTTGAGCTCCTTCTTCATCTCCTGGATCACCTCGTTGAGTAGACGCTTCGCCCTCGGATGGCCTATCTTGAATTTAAGGCGGATCTCCCTCGCACTTACGCGGTGCGCTGAGTTGGAGAGGAAAGAGTTGAGAATATGTCGAACCACAGACACCACACCACACACACAAAAACCCACACGTCGATACCGTTCTTACGGATGAAGATCTTGATTTCCTCTTCCATGTCCTCGGGTCGAGTGGGGACCTTGCCCTCGGTGGTAGTGGTGGTGGCCCCTTCTTGCCATTCCTCCGCCTCCGCCTCCACATCCTCCTCGGCCTCTCCATCCCCTTTGCCCTCTTCTTCTTCGCCTTTGTCATCGCCTTCGCCGTCGCTTTTGTCCGTCTTCTTCTCAATGGTAGTCTTCCGCACCTTCGCCTGCTTCTTATCTTCCTCATCGCCTTCGTCGTCTTCCTCACGAGCGCGTTTGTTGCGCGGCAGGTGGTCCAGCATGAGGCTGAACTCATGCTGGCTTTCGTTGGCGTTCTCCTCCGAGCCTTCATCCCCCCGGTCCTCCCGCGGCTTTGTCGACTTCGAAGCAGAGTGATTGACCTCGGACTGGCTCGTCAGCTCCATGCCATCTTGATCGCCCTTCGCCTCCGCTTCCGCCGCCTCCCCCTCGTTGTCTTCTCGCTCCATTGTGTCGGCAGCTGGCCTCCTTTCTCCGCCCCTCTTGTTGCCTTCGGCCTCCTTCTTGGCTTGCTCTTGGCGCAAGGCGGTGGTGGTAGCGGCCGCTGGCAAGTTCTTGGTCGCCTGTTCAGCCAACACCAGGTGTTCGGTCTCCTTCTCTCGCCTTCGAAACCTGGACCGGGTGTAGAGGCGTGGGCGTGTAAACACTGGTTCCTAGTTGTAACTAAAGTGGGCCTAAAAGGGGGTTGAGTGCGAACGTACAGGAGCGAGTTGTTGTACCACTTGGGCGTCACGATCTTGATTCCTCCGTGCTTGCGTGCCCATTCGTATTTGGCCTGTAATGACAATGTGAAAACATTTTTGACGGCCGAGTAAGCAAACCAGCAAGCAAGGCGAAGCCTCAGGAGGTGGGTTCTGGACGATGTCACAAGGGAACGCGGGAGCCAACGTACGCCCGAAGCTGCGGAGTTCTTTATGATGAGGTGCGTGCATCTGTTATTCAGACGTGCAGAGACGCGACCACCAAAGGCCACCACGCCGGCGAACATCATGTCCCGTTCCTCCGCGGCTATCTACAATCCCGATCCCACAGTTATTACGCACACCAAAATAAATAAATAAGACATAAATAAACGCGGCGTTTGTGAGCGCTGCGAGCCGGGTGGAAGACGAGAGGTGAAGGAAGGGGTCACTGTGATACCGTACCTGGGAGGAGCAAATGCACAGGCCGGAGAAGAACTTCCTGGGATCAGGCGAGTAGAATTCCTCGTCCTCCCGTTCGCCGAAGGTGACCGAGTTCTCCAACCAAAGGGGCTAAAGGGCATCAACGTGAGAACTCGTAGAACAAAGACACGCACACACATCGGTCCGAGTCGCGCTCGATGCACGACGCACACACGCACACACACGACCGAATCACGTGAAAGGCAGATCGCGGGGGGGGGGGGGCGGAGAGACGGTACCGTGACGAGGAGGATGCCGGCCTCACGGGCGGCGGGCAGGTCGGCAAAGTGGGCCAGATCGGCGGTGATGACGTGGGTCGTCTTGCTGACCTCAAAGTAGTACTGCACTCCTCCGCCGTGCTCACGTACCAACTTACGGTACTGTTACAGTTTGTGGGGATGGTTGTGGGTGAGGAGCGTAGCGGAAGAGGGGAAGAGGAAAGGGAAAGGGATGCGGCGCTGCGTACCCGATCCATCTGTTCGATGTCGAGAGCGGGATTGATGAACACTTCGCAGCCCTTGAGTATCCCGCTAGTGGTGGCTTGCCCCTTCCCAGCCGGGTGCACAGTGGATTTGGAGGAGGGTGAAGTCTTTGCCTGAGCAGCCGTGGCTGAAATCGATGAAGACACGGTCGCTGAGGGCGAAGATGAAGACGCCCCGGTCACGTCCATTTTACCTGCTACCAATTCTCGAGCCGCGCCGGACGACTCCATCATTACCAATTTCACACCCTCCTTTGCTCCTTCCAAATCGCTTGAGTGTCAGGAGAAGCCTCGCCCAAATGAGATTGGATCTTGATCCGACCGCAAAACCTCAATTCAAAAACCTGCACGGAAATGGGAAAAGAAAATAGTTCTGAAAATCAGGCGAGCAGAAAACAAAAAGGAAATCATGTCGGGGCAGCTGAACTGCCCCGCATTTATCTTTCTTGCATAAATAGGGCCTGCAGACCACTTGCCAACAACTCCTACTACGTTCAACAACGCCCCTCAGCAAATAGACATGGACAGATCGACCTCCCCTGCCGGAACCGCGATCAGCGACGCGGGCCTGAAGCTAACGACGAACCTGCTGTCGCGGTTGGTGCCGGACACTTGCCACGCGGACAAGGACGTTCTCATCTCTCCGCTCGGCGTCCAACTCGCACTGGCTCTCGCGCTGGAGGGCGCTGCCGAGCAGACCGCGGCCCAGCTCCGCCTGGCCGTGGGCTATGGCGCTGACACGAGCCAGGAGCAAGTCCACGCCGACATGGCCTCCCTCGCCACGGTACTACGAACGAACAGAGACCGACCTGGGCTGGCATCAGCTCACTTACTTGTGTACTCACTGCAGGCATTGAGGGACGGAGAGGCGCAGCTGGCGGTGGCCAACGCACTGTGGGTCGACTCGAAGCTGCCGATCGATCCGGCCTTCATCGCACGGGCGGCTGAGCTGGTGGCCAAGGCGCGCAACGTTGACTTCGCCCAAGGCGATGCCGTGCGCTCCCGTATCAACGGCTGGGTGGCGGAGAAGACCAACCACAAGATCAACCACCTCCTCGGGGCTAGGTACGCGTCGACATAGTCGAATGAACCTCAACTAGAAGATGATTGGTTAGCTCACCCCAATGGCGTTGATTTCAGGTCTGTTACACCCGACACTCGCCTAATCGTGACCAACGCGATTCACTTCAAGGCCGTGTGGCAGCACAAGTTCAAGCACCAGAACACCAACGCCGCGCCGTTCCACACACTCGGCAGCGGTGGTGAGCTGCAGGTGCAGATGATGCGACAGTCTGCCAGCCTGGCCCACGCCAGCTTCAAGACCCACGCCGCCGTGAGCCTGCCCTACAAGAATTCCCACCTGCAGATGCTCATAATGCTGCCGCACGACAACTCGGCCGAGGCCCTACTCAACGTTCACGCGTCGCTGGTCGGGCTGACGGAGCAGTACGAGCAGCTCTCCGTGAAGCAGGTGGCGCTGGCGCTGCCCCGGTTCGAGATCAACGCCGAGTTCGAGCTCTCGTCCGTGCTTCAGTCCCTAGGGGTGACGGACCCCTTCGGCATGAGCGCCGACTTCTCGGCCCTCACCACCACCGACGCCGCTGGGTACCGCACCCACCGCGCACTCGCCCTGGAGCAGGGGCACAAGCCACTGACCACGTGCTTCTCTCCTCGCCAACGCAGGAAGGAGCTGCGAATAGACCAGGTGATCCACAAAACGTTCATCAAAGTGGACGAAGAGGGCACCGAGGCTGCTGCGGCGACGGCCGTCGCAGTGAAGCGCAAACGAAGGGCAGCGAGATCGGAGGAGCAGTTCGTGGTGGACCGACCGTTCGTGTTCGCCATCTACCACGCCCAGCTCCATTGCCCAGTCTTCGTGGGCCAAGTGGCGCGCCCCAACACTCGGACCCAATAAACATGCGCGGTCTCCAACGCTGTGGCGAGGCTCGAGCCCACGCTTGGGCGCAAGTGCTGCGCACACGGTTTCAGGCCGGTCTGGGAATTGGCGAGGAGTTCGTGGTCGTCCATTCTGGCATGGCTGGGAGCAAGTAAAATAGGCGAGAGCTGAAAACAAGGAGTCTCCATAGTTCGGCCGTCTCCGAGGCCAGGGGGCAGGTACCACGTACGGCAAAGATTAGGCGGGCAACACCGCGATTCCTTGCCCTTATACGCTCGTTCTGAGCGATCTTCGGTGGTTTGAAAAGTCTGGGACCAATCAGAGCAGAGCTTTAATATTTAAGGGTCTTTACAAACTTAAAACACACCAATGGGCGCCAGCAACATCGTTCACACGTTCTTGATGCCCCCCCCCCGGTCTGGTCTGCCAGGTATAAAAAGGCAGATCCGACTTCGTCAGCCACACCAACAACCTCAACAAGCACTCCAACAACTACCCCAAGACCAACCATGAAGATCCAGTTTGCTCTCGCAGTCTTCCTGCTCAGCCTCGCTCTGATCAACGCCGCTTCGGGCCAGCTCGTCGTGGACGTGAGCGGCTTCATGAGCCCTGACGGAAGCAACGGCCCGTCCGGCCAGGCCATCCAGCAGGTGGTCGGCAGCCTCGACATCGTTCGGTTCGAGCACCGCGACGACCAACTCGTAGCCGTCGCCAACCTCGTACTCAACGGCATCGACTTCGGCCTTGTGGACATGGTGGTCGACCTCCAGGCCAACGCGTCTTGCCCGATCCTGCACCTCGTGCTCGGCCCCCTCGATCTCAACCTGCTGGGCCTCGTGATCCACCTCGACACCGTCGTGCTGGACATCACCGCCATCCCCGGCCCCGGCAACCTGCTGGGCAACCTGCTCTGCGCCATCGCCGGCCTGCTCAACGGCACCCTGCCGCCGGTCCTCATCGACTTGCTCAACCAGATCCTCGATCTCATCCGCGGGGCTCTCGGTGGTGGCGGCATCGGCGGCATTGGCATCTAACCTGCCCTAGGCCTGACTGCCGGACTCTCTTCTTTCGTCCCCTCCCCCTCCCTCCAGCCCGGGTTCCACCCCAACAAAGCAGTATCACCACACACCCACGGCTGAAATAAAGCACACCCTTGTGCTTCGCACTCTTCACCTCTGTGCCTTGTTGTGTTGGGCTTGGTTGAATGAATGGCGTTAGTGTACATTGCGAAAAAGAATGTTATGTCATTACACGGTGTCGACGGCGCCGTTGCTGGCGTCGAAGCCGCGGTCGTCATCGCGGTCGCCGACCATGAGGTCGAGCTGGGCGATGACGTCCTCCATGGACGGCCGCTTGTCGGCCTGGGCGTGCCAGCAGCGCTTCATGAGCTTCTTAAAGGCCGGCGCGCAGTCGGCGGGCACTGCCGGCCGGCGACCCTCGAGCACGTCGAGCGACACGCCCATGAAGTTGCGCCCGGCGAAGGGCTGCTTGCGCGTGAGCACCTCCCACATCACCACGCCGAACGAGAATATGTCGGCCTTCTCCGAATACTTCTCCCCGCGAATCACCTCCGGCGCTGCACGTGGCACAATAATGGAAACGTCAGCGCACCGCACGACACACGGCGCACGACACACACACACACAACACGCGTACCGGTCCAGCAGGGAGTGCCGCAGCGGGTCATGGTGGCGTTCTCCTCCTTGATGCGGGCGAAGCCAAAGTCGGCGACCTTGACGTTGAGGTTCTCGTCGACGAGCAGGTTGGAGGGCTTGAGGTCGCGGTGGATGATGACGGGCTGGAGCGAGTGGAGGTAGTTGATGCCCAGGGCAGCGCTGCGCAGCATCTTGGCCTTGTGGCGCCAGGTCAGCTTCACGCTGCTGTCGGCCAGCAGGTCGCGCAGGCTTCCCTGCTTCACGAACTCGGTCACGATGCACAGATTGGGCCGCTTCACGCAGGCTCCTGTTTTGTGCGGACACATCAGCAACCGCACACGACACACGGCACACACGACATGACACGACACGCGTACCGATGAAGAGGACGATGTTGGGATGGTGCAGCTCGGCGAGGAAGGCCATCTCGGCCCTGAACTCGAGCATGCGCCGCTCCTCCAGCTTCTGCTTGATGAACCGCTTCACCGCCACGTCGACGCCCTTCCACTTGCCGCGCCACACCACACCGTACGAGCCCATTCCCAACTGTGCGTGCATCGTATGTCAGCGTGACCACACGCACACGACACGCACACGACGCACCGACACGGCAGCATGCGAAAAGGATGAAATTTAGCGTACCTGCTTGCCGAGGGCGATCTCCTTGTAGTCGATGACCCAGCGGCAGAGGTTGGCCGAGGTGAGGTAGTTGTCCTCCTTGAACAGCATGCCCTCGCCCACCGCGGTCTGCAGCTCGTTGTCGTCCGTGTCAGCGCTGCCGTTGGTCTTGTGGCTCTTGACCGATTGCTCGTCGTCGTCCGCGTCGCCCGGGTGGTCGCCGCTGCGCCTTCGACATGGTGCCCGACGACGGGCTCACGCTCGGCAGTCGGGACCGCGCGTGACGCCGCCGAAGAAGCGACCCTCGAGCCCCGGCGGCTTCGAGCTCGTACAGCTTGGCGCCTGCAATGCCTCGGTCAGCACCACCACGCGCGCGCGCACACACACACACACACACACGCATCACCGCACACGGCCGGCAGCAACGCACCGCTCGGAGCATCGGGCATTTCAAACTTGCCGAGGCACACGATGCGCTTGGCCTGCTGCATGAGCTCTGAGTCCTTCAGCTTGGCGTGTGCCATGTGCGACAGGAGGATCTGGGTGTCAAAAGCGCATCCAACAGAGCCACAGTCAGGCAACGCAGAGGCAAAGAGGTGCGGTGAGAGAGGTGCGGCGGGATGAGGCTGACCTGGCCGCCATGGGTCATGGCCGTGATGCGCGCGGCGGCGTTGACCTACAGGTCCGCTGTACTCGACGCGACGGGTCATCGCGTCGCGCCTGGTGCGAGCTTCGCCCACGTGCACGCCCATCCGCACTCGCAGGCCCTTGTAGAGCACCACGTCATCGCCGTCGTTCCACTCCTCGGCAGCGCCCGGGTGTTCGAGCAGGGTGGCGGGCCACTCGAGGTCCACCAGCGCCCTCTGCGCCTCCATGCACCAGTGCACGGCGTCGCTCGTGTGCTGGAAGGCCATGCAGAACGAACCCTCGCCGCTGTTCTTATCCCTGTGCGGCGCCACACGATACACAACACGTCGCCATTGCTGTTAGCGGGGACAGGGGCAAGGGGTGCGGTAGTGGGGTGACGGACCTGGCGAAGAGGACCTCGTAGCCGCGGTGCTTCTTGAGCAGGGTGCGCAGGGTCTGGTTGTGGAGGAGCGTGGCATCGCGCATGGCCTCGGCGCAGAATTCCCAAAGCGAAGCCGCGCGCGTGATGTCGGAGAACACGATCGTCACCTCGCCCTCGGGCGGCCGCACGCCGCCGGCTCCAGCCGCTGCCGCCGCCGATCCGTCCTTCCCTAAATTCACGGGTAAGCCAAGCACCACCGCACACGCACACACTACCGCACACGGTGGGAAACGCACCAGAGGAGGAGGAGGAGCCGCCATTGCTGATGGACGGCAGCGTCCAGGATTCGAACTTGGAGTTGTTGGTGTGGTCGCCCGTGCCGGATGAGGACGACGTGGTGGTCTTGCCCATGGACGATAGGCCCGTGTCGCCTCCGAGGGTGCTCAGCCTGGTCATCGCCTCCTGTTGCGCACAATATAATAGTTTTAGCGAGTGTGCTGCGCGGGTGTGCGTGTTTAGACAAGCGCGTACGAGGAAAGAGGGACGAATGGTGGGGTCCTGATGCCAGCAGGTTTTCATAAGATCCAGGAACTCGGACGGAACGGCCATGATCCCCTCTTCGTCGGGGTTTTCCTGCAGCTGGGGCCGCGCTCCATCCCGAATCACCGCCACCGCCACCGCCGCCGGACTACGCGCACAGCACAGATCAGGAAACCGCGCAAGCGAAACCAGGGACGACAGCGAGCACACGAGAATTTAAAACACCGCACGCACGCACCTGAGTCCGAAGTAGGGCTGCTGGCGCGTGGCCAATTCCCAGAGGATGATGCCAAAGCTGTAGATATCGGCCAACATGTAGTCGACCGGCTCCTCGTTTAGAATCTCGGGCGCCATCCAGTGGACGCTGCCCTGCATCTCCTTGTCGCCTCCGCCGCGCTTCATCTCCTCCTTGAACTTGGTCAGACCAAAGTCGCTCACCTGCGGGGTACACATGAACAACACACTCAGCCCAAAGGGGCCTGCGTTAGGTTAAGGGGAAGCTATAGAGACACTCACCTTGACGTTCCACTTGTTGTCGAGGAGCAGATTGAGGGACTTGAGGTCGCGGTGCACGATGCCCGACGAGTGAAGGAAGTGCATGCCCTTGGCGGCCTGGTAGGCCATCTTGTTCCGCAGCACGAAGGGGATGTCCGAGATCAGCTCGTTGTGCAGCAGCTGTTGACAATCGACAAACATTAATAGGAGTCAAAAAAGGAGAGCATAGGAGTTAGCGCATGTTGGTGGGAGGTGAGCGAGGATGTGGTCATACGTCGAAGAGGGACCCGAGCGACATGTACTCCATTACAATGCACATCTTGGGCGGCTTGGTGCACGCAGCCATGAAGAGCACCACATTGGGGTGCCTCAACGCTGTCATGACGCGCACCTACAGAATGAACGTAAGTGTGAGCAAATCAACCACGGGTGCGTTACACATGGATGCACACGGACCTCTTCTTTGAAGTTGCGCTCGAGTTCTCGGGTGTTGGCGTCGGCGGTCATCATTTTCACCGCCACTTCGGTTCCCTTCCACACGGCCTTGTTGACGACGCCGAAGCCGCCTGCGCCCAGCTGCTCGCCGAACTCGATCTCGCCCATGTCGACCTCCCAGTCGTCGTCGGTGCGCCGGTTGTGGCGCGCCCACAGCACCAGGCCCACCACGAGACACACCAGCAATAGGAGCAGGACCAGGGACACGGGTATGACCGTGCCGAGGATGATGTCAAGCGGCACGCTGCTGGTCGAGTCGACGGTGACGTATTGGCAGAGGTCGCCCTCGAAGCCGGTGTTGCATTGGCAGGCGCCGGCGACACACTGACCGCGATCCGAGCACAGGGTGCTGTTGGCGATGCAGTCGTGGAGCGAGCTCGCGGCCACGCCGCCACACGTTGCGCTGGCGAGGAAGTCCAGCAGTCGCTCCTTCACCGGCTTCGAATGGCCAGCCACACCATTATAATTTCTATCACCGGTGGGTGTTGTGTGGTGAGCGATGATGTGCGTGTGTGTGGAGTGGAGTGGACGCACTTGATGGCCAAGTCTTGCGCTTCAGCGCTGGCCTGGGTCCAGTAGAGCCAGTCAAGAAGCGCTTGGGCCTTGGTACAGTCGAGCATGGTCGAACGGCGTATCATGAATTGATGATACGTGGCTATGGGCCAGCTGTTTGCGCCTCGGCCTGCATGTGACACGCCAGCAACGTCGAGCATTAGAAAATGCCGAACAATTTAAACGCACTACAGTGACGACCCAAGGCTATGTGGACGCACCGAGAATGAAATTGGTTACGTTGGGCTGGCTGCTGAAATCGTCGATGGCCGAAACGAGGGAAGCGTAGTTGGCCGACACGCGATTGCCCGCCGGGTTGATGAGGTCCGCAAATCCGGTCGTCCGCAGAAGTCGCATCTGCTCGTTCAGCCAGATGCCCATCGAATAGGTCGCGTTCAAGATTGAGGTGGAGGGATCCGACGTGTTGATGTTGCGGCCCAGATCATTCACGGGGAGGTGCACATTCGCACCGACTCCGACCTGGTTGGCGCGAGTTGAACCTGAGAGTTAGCCGACGGAGTGCTGATAGTGTGTGTGTGTGTGTGTGTGTGTGTGTGTGGCTTACAGGGGCGCACGTACGATGTTCCTGAACGACTCGCTGGCCTGGCTCAGCGCCTCGGTCATCAGAAGCATCACCGTTGGCGCGCCCGTGGGGGTGACCACGATGATAGGCTGATCGGGAAGGTACTGAGCCAGCGTCGGGTTGAGCTCGCGGATGGCCGAGTGGTTCCAGTTGTCGACGGTGCCAAGCATGATGTCGGCCACCACCGACAAGTTGAACAGCAATTTCTCCTTGCCCACCAACTCGGGCACCTGCACCCAGCATCAATACCAATCATCGTGTTAGTCCAGGGCTTGAAAGAGACAGTGACGGTGGTGGAAGTGAAGACCATACGTTGTATGAAGGCCCGGCTGCGTAGGCAATGATGGGCAACGAGACCACGTCTGGCTGCGCCGCCTGCTGAGCCTCGCTGAGCGGAGTACTGATACCGCCAAAGTCGACATTATCTGTTGGAGTCGCGGGCAGAGATGAGAGCTGCGCCTAGAGCGTAATGAGAGGGGGGGGGGGAGCAAAACGCACAGGCGGCCATGTCGGCGATGGCCCCGGGGGGTAGCGCCCTGAAAGTAGCGCAGCCGGATGTTGGCGCTGTCGTAGTTGTCCATCCACTTGGTGTACAGGTTGAAGTTGAGGCCTTCGCCGATGAGCCACGACAGCTTGAATGCTCGCTCGTTGTTGCAGATGATCCGACCCAGATTGTCGATCAGCTTACTGAAATTGCGCATTGGTGTACCCCGTGCGTGTGTGGTTGTGTGTGTTAGATTGCGAATACGAGAAGACTAGCGAACCGTCCTCGAAAGGCGCGACGTACTTCTTGTAGCCGAAGGACAGGGGCGCGTAGCCCAGCTTCTGGGTGTTGTCGATGGCGTATTGGTTGAGCTGCGACCAGGCAAAGAATTCAAGCAACCCCTCGATGTAGGTGCAGTCTGAGGTGGTGAAGTTGGCCTGCGTCACCACGTAGCTGATCATACAGATGGGCCACGACGTCGCGAGGCTGCCGTCGAGCACATCCAGTCCAAGGTACTCGGAGGTGAGTTGACCGCTGACTTCGTTCATCGCCGATTGCACAGCGGCAATCGTAGCATCCACAGTCGCTCCTGTAGGGGATTGGAGTGGTTATGAAGCATGAGCAAACCGTGCACCACAGTGTGTGGTGTGTGTGTGTGTGTGTGTGTGTGTGACGTGCCAGCCTTGTTCTTCATTTTAGCGTAGGACACGCCACTGCTGGCGGCCATGATCTTGGTCGAATACGTCATGCTGTAGGGCGTGTTCTGTTCTCCGTGTGAGGTATGTGCCGGTCAGTCTTGCCTTCCCCCTCAATCGGCACACAAGGGGGCACACCTTGACATAGTCGGTCTGGGCCTTGCCAGGCCGGCCCGAGTTGTTGGCGTGGCCGGCAATGCCGGCTATGCGGCCCAACCGAGGCTGCCCGTCGCGTTCCACGCCGCGGCAAAGTCAGTGTCGAAGAGGGACAGCGCACGCGTGAAGGTCTGAGTGATGCCGGACGACGTGTCGCTGGCGTAGGTCAACAGGATGCGCTCCTGCGGCAGCGTGAGGCTTGGGTTGAGGGTCTGGATGGCCGTGTCGTTCCACCACACCACACTACCCGACCAGATGGCCCCCAGCGTCGCTCCGTCCAGCACCTGAAGGCGGTTGTCAGGACCACCTGGCACACAAGCGTTGGGGGGGGGGGCAAAGTACGAGAGTCGAGGCGAGGGAGGGCAGGTTGTAGGCGGCAACGATGGGTTGTCCGGTAAAGGGCAGCAACGCCAAGTTCTCCGCCTTGAGCGCCTCCTTTGTTGAAGATGCATCGATGACCGCGTAGTCCTGATCCCGAAACCAAAGTAAGGGTTGGAAAACAAAGGGGAAAGTATTTTCCTCTTGATGATGGAGCACTCTGCTGAACTCTGCTGAAGACCGAAACAGGGGGAGAGGCCGCGTACGAGGGTTCCGAGCGAGGTGAAGGCCTGGAGCGATTCTTGACTGCCCATGTTCTGGAAGCTGATGGTGAACTCACCTGTGACGAACTATGAACATGAAGCAAGAGGTCAGCTCACGAGACGACTGTTATCACTGGCTTGGTGAAGGGCTTGGCCGAACCCGGTAGTAGCTGGTCAAGTACGTCATGAGACCTTCGGGGAAGACGCCGCCGCCTCCGGCCACCACGGTTGTAGCGCCAACAACTGCACAACAGAAGAAACGTTACATGAGGCCGACGATCAAGAAGCCTGCACGAAGTGTGGCCAAAGGCAAGGAGGTACTTTGTTGAGCTCGGATAGGGGCACAGAGCCCTAAGGTCAGCAACAGCACGAGGCATATCACGGTGGTGTTTCTGATCATTCTGCTGGGTGTGGTAGAGCAGGATCACAACACTGCCGGATGCTGGGGGGAAGAGGTGTGGAGCGTGGCTGAGAGGAATAACAAAAGTACAAAGAGTTGCCGAGGTCAGGTTGTCGGCCTGGTCCTCTGGCGAGACGGGGATTGATTGCTGCAAAAATGGCTGTTCGGGATCGATTGGCGACGAGACCAGACTGAACGGAACAACTGTCTCCCTTGGTCTGAACTGTTTCTGGGTGGCGACGATGTCATGATCGTCATCCATTGGGTGGAGAGCCGACCTCCCCAGCACACGCGAGAAAGAACGAAGCAACAAAAAAGCCGCGGTTGATTGAAAAAGAACGAAGGCTTGGGAAAGTCGTTCCGCGTCAAGTTGCACGCTGTCAATCTTTCGCCGACCAGAACAGGTCGTAATTGCCTTCCTAGGAGCTCGAGGAACCTGTGGTACACAGAAAGGAAGGTGCGGAGGAGAGGTCGTGTGAAAACCTTGGCGCTCGGTCAAGGCCGATCAGAACAAGACGTGAAAACATCAGGAGCTCGAGGAACCCGTGGTACACATAAAGGAAGGTGCGGAGGAGAGGTCGAACAAGTCTGTTGTTTGTACAGGCAATAATGAAGGTCAAAAGGTCAAAAAAGGCGGTTGTCGGCGCGACCCGTACATCGGTGGCGTAAGCCGTGCGAGTGTGTGTGTGTGACGGAGTGGTCTTGGTCTACTGCTTGCCGCCCATGTTGTGCGGGTGGCCGAGACCCATCGGCGGGAGACCCTGAGCGTAGAGATCGTGCGGGTAGGCCCCGGCGGACGGGTAATGCGAGGGCATGCCGTAGTGCCCCGCGGGGTGCATCGCGGGGTGTGCGCCATACATCGCAGAGTAGTCGGCCTGTGGGTGGTGGGACGGCGGCCCTTGCGCGTGGTTCGAGGGTGGTGGCGGCTGCGCCTGCTGCACCGGCGAGCTGGGTGGTGACTCGCCCGCCGCCTTGCCGCCGCCTCCGCCGCCGCCCTGGGCGCCGCCCGAGGAGGAGCCAGACGTGTTGGCAATGAAGTCGGACGGAGGGTAGTTGTTGTCGGGCGCGTTGAGGCACGACTGGATGAGCTCCTTGCCCTCGCGCAGCGTGACCACCGGCTGCAGCTTGGGCGTGGCGAACGTGTAGACGTGGCCCGTCTCGCTGGCGATCAGCACGAGCGCCTGCGTGCCCGTCACGTGGTCAACTCATACGCCTGTTTAGGGAATACACGCGTCAGTTTGAGTGTCAAATAATGTCGTGAGGAGGATGATGATGATGATGATTCGGCGGAATGATGGCAATGATGGAACAAAAGAAGAAAGATGCGCACCTTCTTCATGAGCCCGCGCTTGCGCCTGCTGAATGTAACTTGTCGCCTGCTCTTGTTCTCGATGAATTTGATGTCGATCCTTCGCCTGCCCGAGCCACCCGTCTTCTTTTTGACGATCTTGCTCTTGGGCTTGTCGCCTCCCGCCGTCTCGTCCTCATCATCGTCCTCGCTGTCGCCTTCGAGCTGCTCGGCCGTCATGTTGCTGAACTGCGGCCCGCTCTGTGCCCGCAGCTTTTCCTTGTCGGCATTCGACATGTTGTGGGCTTGATGTTGGTTCTTTTTCCTTCGCCTTCGCTAATTAATGCGATCCCTTCGTTCGATCTTTCTGCCTCTTGCCGAAATGCTTGATCCTATTTGATGTTCATCGTTGGTGGTGGTGGAAAACGAAGGAATGGAAACCAATTAGCCATTCCATTGATATGCGTGAGATGAAGCCCATTCAATCCTCTAACCGCACACAAATCAACATAAAGCTTTGATCCACAAAGTAAACGACCCAACGATCCAAAAGCAAGGAGGCCTTACCCTATTTGCGACAAGGTGGCGCTCTTCTTCGGCTCTCCTTCCCTTTCTTCAACCCACGGCTCGCTTTTTAGGTCACACCCGAAGCTGGACAAGGCAAAGTCTTGAGACTCCTCGGTGCCACGCTGACGTTCGTTAGGGAATCTCTTCTTTTCCCCGCCTTCGCACGCAGCACCCCAAACCGCGCAGCCCCTTTACCATTTGTCAATTTTCTGCGGACGTTGTCGCCAGCAATTAATATCCCAAAAATCCGTTTCTGCGAGGCCGCCAAGTTTCAGCGGGCTTTCCAACACAGCCCTCTTAAAAGCCCCCAAGGCAGTTAAGAAGGCGGATGACGTTTTGCGCGGACACAATTAATTTTCAGTTTAGTGCAGCCCGCGTTTGTTTTGGACAAGAAGGGACGAGAAGGGAGCAGCAGATTTACCTTTGGGCGAGGCTCAATAACATTTTATATTAGTTCGCGAAGGTGAGAAGGAGGGAAGGCTTCGTCGTGTGGATGCTTCGCAGCAAAGATTAAATCTCTCGAGTGGCCGCGAAGCTATGAATTTTCTACGCGGAAATCGATCGGACACCTCCCAGTTCTGCAAGCTCAGGGTCATCCTCCTGCTCCCCAAGTCCCACGACGAAGATGGGGAGAGCGGCGCTCCTCATCACGTGGGGCTGCCGGCCTGGCCCCCCTCATCTTCGCCCTCGCCCCCGTCATCTGCCTCGCCCTCCCCGCCCTCGCCCTCCTCCGCGGGCCTGCTGCAGCGCCACGACTTCGGCGCCGCGGGGCTCAACAGCAAGGGCACCTACGACTGCGAGTTCCCTCCCAAGCTCAGCGTCGAGCAAATCAAGGTCCCTCCCCACCCGCCGCTTTCGTTCTTTTCTCGTGTTTCGCTCTTAGCTCTCTTTGAAGCTGTGCTCTGCTGGCGCCTTTGGGGTGACGCCTTCGTTCTCTTTTTCTTCTTCTGCTCCCTCTCTTCAATTGCGTGTGTCCGTGGCAACGACGAGCAGGCCAACCTCTTCAGCACGATCCCAGCGCTGTTTCCGCTCTCGCGTAACGATTTCTATCTGGCACTGGCCAAGGTACCACACAACGCACCCACGCCCGCTGGCAAGTACGGCCACCCTAACGTCTTCTTGCTCTCCACCACCATCGTTGTGTCGCACCCTCCAGGAAATGGTGCTCTACGAAGAGGAGAAGCGGATGGTGGCGTCTCACGAGGTGGTTGCTGAGAAGGTGGCGACACGCGCTCCTTCCCCCCACTCCCCCGCCTGCAGGCACTCACATTTCACGGCTCGTGGGTGGTCGTGGTGGTAGTTCTTCAACAAGGAACGGATAACGGTGTTCCTTCTGCCGAAGGACGAGTGTCCCCCGCCTCCGCAATCGGACAACAGCGCCCTCCCCGAGGAGAAGGAGATGGAGCGACTCGCCAAGGAAATCGAGCGCGACGAATCCGTGTGGTCCACCCGAGAGATCATCGTGCGCGCTCCTTCCCTCCGCTTTGTGTGCGTGCGTATGTTGCTCACGGCATTTCGGTTGATGTATGGGTACAGGGGGAGAGTGGGCTCAGCCCAGCCACTCCCTCGCCGACGACCGGCAGCCGAGGCATCTTCCAGCGCAAGAAGCCGCTGGCGATGAGCGTCGACGAGCAGCGGAGCGCCGGCACTGCGGCGGCTATGGCCGCCAGCAAGGCCCTGCGCGGCGAGATCGCCGAGAAGCCCGAGAAGGTGCGGCGCGGCAGCGTCTTCTCCCGCCGCAGGCGCAACAAGGAGCTCAACGACCAGCAGAAGAACTCCGAGCGGCTTGCCGGAGAATACGCCGGGTACCCTCCCTCATCCCCCGCGCTGAGTAAAGTGGCTGATTTGTGTTTCAATTATTTACTTTTTGAATGTCTTCGTAGTCGGTTAATGGGCAGTTCGCGTTCCTACGATGATCTGAGCCGACCGCGTGAGTACTCCCTCGACAGCGGCGACACCGTCTCGCGAGAGGCCTCCCTCGGTACCTCCTCAGGCTTGTTTTGTTTGGCGTCGACTCGACACTCACCACCCGATCACTCCCCATGGCACGCGAAGATGCGGACGATTTGGCGTACGAGAAGCAGGGGGCGGACGTGTTCATGTCGGGCTACCTCGTCAAACAGGGCGGCAACCGCAAGAACTGGAAGAAGCGATTCTGTGTCCTCACCGCTGATTCCATCCGCTACTACGGCAAGAAGAAGGTACCCTCACCCCGGCACCGCGGCCGCCAGCCATTTTCTAATTTAATTTATTCAATTAATTTGATTTATTTGGCAGGATCCCACTCCGATCGCTGCGATTCCATTGGACGAAATCATGGCCATCGCTCGCGAGAGTCGGACATCGCGCGCCCACTGCTTTGCCTTGCACACGAGGCACGTCTCCTGCTCTCTCTCTCTCCTCATCCGCCTCTTAAGGCCATGGTCTCACACATGCCTCACAACACAAACCAGACGGCGCACCTACTACATGTGCGCGCCCAATGAAGAGGATCTGCTGGCCTGGATGCACGCCACCAAACTGCAGCTCATCGAGCGCAGGAAAGTCATGGTACCGTGCGAGGCACTGTGCATAGTTCAAATACCGCGAAACAAACTCTTCAGGCGGCACTACTAACGCTCGTCCGAACTCAGCAAGAGGAGGAGGAGGCCGGAGCGGGCATCGAGGGCTGGCTCACGGTCTGGGTCGTCGTCTCGCCCGGCAATGAGGCCAACCTCGGCCGCGGGTTCTCCCTGCGGGGCCGATGGAAACGGTACTGGTGCTTCATCTCCAATTCCGACCACTGCCTCTACTACGTCAAGGACCCCTCCACCGTACTACTACCCCCCCCCCCAATCACGACACTGGCTCGCAACATATTTAGTTATTGATTATTTTATTTATTTATTTGTTGTCCTGGTGTGCAGAAGGACAAGCGCGAGGGCAACTTCCCGCTGCAGGGGGTGACGGTCGAGTTCTCGCAACAGAGACGGTTCTGTTTCTCCCTCAAATCACAGCAAAAGTACACACGCCCAGCATGCACTCTCTCCCCCTCTATCGGCCACTTTGAGGTGGACACGGCTGACTGCCTGTGTCATCTTCTCAGGGTGCTCTTGCTCTCGGCCGACAGTGAGCGCGAAATGGAGGAGTGGATGAACGCGATCTCTCGTCGGCGCCTCATCCGACCAACCAACGCTGAGACTCAGGCACGCACTCACACGCACGCACACCACCGCCACAAGGCCTCTAACTCGACATTTCTACAACTATTCAATTTAAACAACCTATAACAGAAAAGCGCCACTACGATGCCGTTGCCGCTTCCATTCGTGCCGGTGGCAGAGCAACCGATCGATTGGGAAGGCCGCAAGACCGTCCAGCTGCAGGTCCTCGTGCCCCAAGGCATCATTCAAAAGGTTCTGCCCATCCGTTCTTGCGCCAACGCGCGTGCTTGCCGAGCGTGTTCTGTGCTTACCCTCCACTCCGCTCGATCAGTTGGATCGCCTCACGTTGGTGCAGACGGCGAACGTTTTGGACGTGCTCTCCCGCATCCCAGCCGAAGAACCCGAAGTTCTCTTCTTCCGCAGTACGTGCCCTGCCCCTCTGTCGCACCCATTATGGCCGGTTCTCACACACCACTCGCTTTGGGTCGACACAGAAATGATGCTCATCACCCAGAGAGAAGCGCGTGAGTTCGACTCGCTGATGATCAACCACTTCCTTCCCGCGCGCCTCGTGCCGGCCGCGCTCGCTGCCTCCGCCGCCGATTCCGCCTCTTCTCACTCGCCCTTCTCCATTCCTTCACCGTCTTCCTCCTCCTTTTCATCGTCATCTTCGTCGTCTTCGTTCTTGCCGGCGACACCCTCCTCGCCGCGCGGCGTGGCTGTGGGCGGCGGCTTCTCCTTTGCCGCGCCTGCAAGTACCGGCACCGTCGCCGTGCCGTCGCCCACCACCGGCGGAACTGCGCATTCGGACCTTATGTCGTCCGGTTTCCTCACTCGCACCAACTCGCTGCCCAACCTGCAGTACAGCAGCCACCACCGCAGCGCCGGCGGCGGCGGCTTAGGTGGTCAGCCCTCGGGGTCTGACCTCATCGCCACGGCGGCCACGGGGCTGCCGTCTTCGTCGTCGTCAAGTCTGTCGACAGCCCATACCGCGGTTGCGATGTCGACATCATTGTCGTCGGTGCGGGCCATCAGCGGTGGCGGCCGCAAGCTCAACCTGTACTTCCACTTCTTTGATGTCGACAACCGCCAGCCAGCCGCACGACGCCGTCGAGCGCGGGGGGTGGGTCTAGCGGCGGAGGCGCCTCGGGAGGAGACGATGACGCCGCGGCCGGCAGCGAGTCAACAGAACCGACGATACCGCCCGTGCGGCGGAACGGCGACGTCAGCGCAGGCTTCGGCTACCGCCGGTACAACACCGAGATGCTGATCTCGCGCCAGAACGTGCCTCTGCCACCTCCGCCGTGGCCTCCCGCAATGGTCGCGCGTTCCTGCGGACTGCCACGGGCGGATCCGCCTCGGACTCAGATCCCGCCGCCACCGAAGGCCCAGACAGTGACAGCAGCGGCAGCACCCAGCCTGCTGAGAAGAAGCCCGCGGCGAGCCTCGTCGAGAGCCTCAGATTCGAGCGACCCGGGCGCCGCAGTCTCGAAGTCATGAGCGAGGAAGTCACCGGAGGTTCGCGTTCGTTGGTCGTGTGGCGAGTCGTGCGTGCTGTCGTGCGTTCATTGTTGCTAACGGGAAGGAGTGCGATGACGCGCGTAGGTACCGAGAATGGGGAGCTGCGGCCATCTCTGCTGCACGACCAGCCATCGCCGCGCCTTCCCAACAGCGAATCGACACAGACCACAGCCACAGACCAGCCGGCGTCGCCCCGAGCGGCCAACCCGTCGGCATCGTCAGTGGTGCCAGCCATCCGGCGCCGACCCAGCGATGCCGCGGCGCGAGGCAGCAACAACATGCTCTCCGCGTACCGTCTCGCACACCTTCCGCGCGCGCGCAAGGCCCGCAATTCTGACGTACCTTGTGGTGTTCTTCGCTGTTTGCTCGGGCTGTGTGCAGGAGCCATCGCAGCTTCTCACCACACACGAAGCTGTCGCTCGCAATCAATCCGGATGCCACCATCGCCACCGCAATCGCAGAGGTTAGGCCCACGGCTCACCATCTCCTTTTTTTCGTTTCTCTTCTTCTCTTTCTTCATATTAACACGCTCGTGCTGCTGGATCAGGTGATGAGCAAATACCAGCGCATCTACAAGAAGAAACAGCTGTCCGAGCTCGAGTCGAAGTCGCTGGACGAGGCCAAGCGTGGTACATTTTGCACTTTTTTGCCATGCACGATCGTTTATTTGCTTATTTATCGCACTTGTCGCGTGTGTCGTGCACATTTGTGGCGTGTGGCCGTGGCGACAGCTGAGCCGGGCAAATTCATCCTGCAAGTGAAAGGGCGACGCGAATACGTCTTCGACTCGAACGACACCACGATCGCGCAGGTGCGGACTCATCGTCCAATCGTTCCGGCGCACTGCTGACCATTATTCCAATTCACTCTGCAGCTGGCGTACGTGGCCAACTGCCTGGCGCACTGGGACAAGATCGAGTTCGTCATTCGCGAGAGGTCCGCCCTCAGCGGCCACATCGATGACAAGATCAAGTACTACCAGGTACACCGTCAATGCGCGCATTCGCCTTTGCGTGTTGAAATACTAACGCGCCGCACGACACACGACACACACGATAGGAGCTGCAGCGGGTGAAGCAAACGACGCCTCGCAGCCGCAAGGGCGAGGACTCGCCGCAGGGAACGCGCAGCCGCCGAGTGGCCGGCCGCTGGAACTCGGCAACGGCAACGGCGACCGCAGGGGCAGGCACAGGGGCACCGGCCACGTCCCCGCCCGACTCAGACGCGCCAGTGGAGGTGGACACAAGCGACTCTGCGCAGGACGTCGGTGAGAGGGAACGGCAGGAGAGCAACGACGACGACGAGCCCTCGGTGGAGATCGTCGAGCAGCAGTGCTACGATGTCGACGGCCTCGGCGACGTGCCGCTGGTGCTCAAGATCCTGGGTGTCGAACAGCAGCAGGCCGAGATCTTCGACGTCAACCCCAACATGTCGGTCTCTGTCGAGTGCGGACTGTATGGACCTCCCCAGCCGCCTTGAAAATTGCCCTTTATCGTTTATTTTCATTTATTGCTTGAATGTTAGAATGACTCACTCACGACTCTCGATCAGGTATTATGGCCCCATGCAGCTGGGCATCTACCGAACGGAGCGCGTGCGCAAGGTGAACGCGTGGTCCGATCGCCCACAGGTGTTTCACACCCACCTTCCGCTGTCACACATCCCCAAGGTACGTCCCACATCACAAGACGCGGTTCAAACAGCGTCATCTCGTCCAATCTCACGTGTTCATTCGTGTGCTGTGATGATGTGATGATATGGCGATGAAGGAAACGAGAGCGTGCTTCCGCTTGATCGCCTACCAAGGCAAGGACGAGTGGGCCATCGGTTGGGGCAACGTTGCGCTGTTCGACCATGCCGGCAGGTTCCTCACCGGCGGCTTCGAGGTCCACATGTGGGAAGGCGACCGGTACGACACCTACAGCACTCGCGCTACCGCACATATGCGCGCGGCGAGGTACCTTGTCGTTGATGACTCTGATGTGTGATATGTGCTTGTGGCACAGGCCTTCGCTGATGGCGCCGTGTGTGCCCAACTTCGGATCGGGAGTGGAGAGCGTGGTGCGGATCCGAGCCTCGTCCATCTCCCGCCCTCGCTCGTGCCCATCGCCTACACGCGACCCTACACGGCCCTCGCCGTCTCCCCGGCCACCTCCGTCGTCCCCACGTCGCCGGCGCTGACCGACTCAGCGTTGCCTGCTTTCCCTACGACGACGCCGACAACGGGTACGAGCGTGTGCGCACGACACACGACGCACGACATACACGCTTACTGAGATTCTGTCGACATTAGGGTCTCGGTCCGACACGGTACTGCGCCGACTGCTCTCGCCGTCGCACGCGTGTCCGTCGTCGGAGGCCTTCTCCGACGGCTTTGCCACGCCGTGCGCCGGCTCCTCCCCGGCGGACCCGCGGTCCCGCTTCCGGGCGGACACCGTCGCAGCGCCCGCCGATGGCCTAGCGCCCTTCCGCACGTCGTCGTTCGACGAGGAGGACTTCATCGACCACGAGATGCAAGTTCTCAAACAGATCATCAACCAAGGTGCGTCTGGTCGTGTCGTGTGTGTCGACCCGTGTGACTGAGCCGGTTGGGTTCCGACAGACATCTTCTACGAGCTCAGCACGGAGGAGAAGCAAATGATGTGGAAGCACCGGGACGCCTGCATCCGCGAGCACCCGCGGTCGCTGGCCAAGCTCCTGCTCTCCATCGACTGGCTCGACCGCTCCGCCGTGGCTCAGCTCTACGAGTACGCCGCCGCCACATAAACCACAAAACCGCACACGCGCCGTTTTCCTCACTCAGATGTTTGATTTTTGGTTGGTTCGGCGCACAAAGCCTGCTCGACGATTGGACGGAGCTGGGTCCTATGGACGCGCTCGAGCTGCTCGACGCCCGCTTCCCCGACGAGCAGGTGCGCGCCTTCGCCTGCCGGTGCCTCCAGAACCTGTCCGACGAGGAGCTGGCCGTCTACGTGCCGCAGCTCGTCCAGGCCCTCAAATACGACACCTACCACCACTCGGCTCTCTCGCAGTTCCTCCTCTCCCGAGGTATATAGCTCCCTCGTCGTCACCACGTGTGCGGTTGTGCGTGTGCGTGTGCGGTTGTAGAGATTGACACCGTTTTGGTGGCGGATGAACGCAGGGCTGCGTTCTCGATTGATTGTGGGCCAGCGCCTGTTCTGGGAGGTGAAGGTGGCGAGCCAGATCGAGCGCAACGTCAAGCCCAAGTGGGATCCCAACGTGGCCTCGTCGTCCGCCAGCAGCGGAGCCTCCGACGAGCGCGAGGTGCGGGGCAGCGGCGGCGAAGCCATGGCCCTGCGCTACGGACTCCTCGCCGAGGCCTATCTTCACGGTACGCGCTCCACGAACAGCACGCATGTGTCGCGCGTGTCGCGTGTGGTGTGTCGCGTGTGCGGTGGCTCACCGTTCGGTGAATTTGCGTACCGCAGGTATTGGAGCGCAGCACAGAGAGGAGATCATGAAGCAGGTGTTCGTGATGGAGGAGCTGCTGGCCCTGTCGCACGCGCTCAAGAAGATCCCCAAGAATAAGCGCGACGCCTTCCTCAAGTACAAGCTCGCTCAGTTCCCCTTCCCCAAGGACGGCATCACCTTGCCCCTTGAGCCTCGGTACATTCCCCTTACCCCCACGCATTCCCTCCCCCCCACTACATTCCTCACATTCTAGTACTCTCATTCCTCGTCCAGAATGCAGGTGAAGGGCTTCGTTGTGGACAAGTGCAAGGCCCTCGATTCCTTCACCGTACGTCGTTGCCCCGTCGTTGTCAGCAGTTGTGTGACGAATTGTTGTTGACGCGTTTTGGGCGGTGTGGCGGTGCAACTGTCGGCCAACGTGCAGGTTCCATTGCGGCTGGTGTTCGACAACAAGGAGGACGTGGGCGATCCGATCACGGTCATCTACAAGGCCGGCGACGACCTGCGCCAGGACGCCCTCACCCTCCAACTCATCCGCGTCATGGACACCGTACGCCCCCTCCGCCCAATATATTGGGTGGGTGTCGAGCAGCTCACCGCTCTGTTGGCCTGCAGCTATGGAAGGACGAAGGGTTGGACCTGCGGCTCACCACCTATGGTGTCATGGCAACCGGCGAGAAGGTAACGACTGGGTCCATTCCCTCTGAATTCCTTTCATATCTGTGATTTCTCACTTTTTTGCGACCGCACACGCACCACCGCACGCACGCGCCACACCAATACCAGGAGGGCATCATCGAAGCTGTCCTCAATTCGACCACCGTCGCCGAGATCGCCAAGGAGGCCGGAGGGGCCACGGCGGTGTTCAACCCGCAGACCATCTCCAATTGGCTCAAGCAACAGAACCCCGACGGTACGTACGCGACGCGGTTGACCGGCTGCGCGTAGCAAGTATGGGGTGCCTCACTCAAAATTCCTCACGTGTTCGTGTGCGTGTGGCGACCTCTGCAGACACCAAGTACGCCATGGCCGTGGAGAATTTCATCTACTCGTGCGCCGGCTACTGCGTCGCATGCTACATTCTCGGCATCGGCGATCGGTACCACACTCGCGATCCTTTGTGACACTCCACCACACCGCGACCCGATTGCTCACTCATCTGGCCTCCCCCTCCAATCGACAGGCACAACGACAACATCATGGTGACCAAGACGGGCCACATGTTCCACATCGACTTTGCACACTTTCTAGGAAACGTGCTCAGATTTGGACCGATCGTGCGGGACAAGGCGCCCTTCGTGTTGACTCCCGGTACAGTGTGAGCTCATCACGTTTCTTTTTGCAAAGGCAAAGCTGACGTGGCAAATGGAACAGAGATGGTGTACATTATGGGCGGCCGGGAGAGCCAACAATTCCAGCGCTTCATTCGGCTGTGCTGCCGCGCCTACAACGTGGTCCGCAGCCATGCCAACGTCTTCACCAACCTCTTTGCCATGGTGCGCCTCCATCGCCCACGCATTCACGCATTCACGCACACACGTGCTAACAACACGACACGCATTGCGTGAACAGATGATATCGTGCGGCATCCCGCAGCTGTCGTCAAAGAACGACATGAACTATCTGATGAAGGCGCTGGCCCCGGAGATGACCGAGGAGGAGGCCGCCAAGACCTTCACGGGTCTCATCTACAAGAGCCTCGACACCAAGACCACCCAACTCAATTTTGCCGTACACATCCTGGCCCACCGCGACTAGTCAACCAACCACCCCTACCCGAATCCCTTCGTCGCCACCATCGTCAGCAAGTGTATCACCTACAAAACGAACTCCATTTTTCCCCCCTCTATGTTCTGGCGACCGAGCTCGGGCCAAGGCACTCTATGTGTGTGAGGTCTGGAACTGAGATCGCACACGCACACACGCGCGTGCTTAGGCGGGGAGAGTGCTTGGTTTCGGCCGGGCTTCGCTGGGCTTTCGACCAGCATCGCGTTGGAGTGGTTCGTTGCTTTGTTCCTTCTTGACCCCGTGGAGGTGAAGAAAACCAGGAGGAAGTGAACACTTGGGCGGTTAGCGTGAGGTCGTGGGTGCACCCACAGAGTGCGAAAAACGAGAGAAATCAGCTGCGAATCAGAAACGGAACAATAAAATTCGGCCAATCACAAATTTGTGTCGACACAAAGGAGTCCGGCACAAAACCGCGAGGCACTGCGGCTGACCTCTTCATCAAACAAACAATCATCTGCCCACAAGAGCGACTGATCACTACGAAAAGAGGTTTTCCACACACTACGCACAAGAGCCACCACGTTCTTTTCGACGCTTCGCACCACTCCTCACATCATGAAGTTGAAGTTGAACATCAGCACTGTTCTCCTGGGCCTCGTGGCCCTGGTTGCCCTTCTCCAGGCTGCGATGGCGGCGGACATCATCCTCACCAACGGCCTGCTCACCTCCACCCTCACCCCCGCCGGCGGCAAGATCACCATCTCCGAGTCCAACGGCAACACCACCAAGACCTTCGTACTCCAGACCAAGCTCATGACCGAAATGGCCAAGAGCAGTACGGCCTCTCCTCCCCACAACCCTCCGTTGCCACGTAACCAACTTCTGACACTTGAATGTGCCGCAAATCCTGACAGCCGCCGTGACGAGCGTGTCGAGCTTCATTCGTGAGACCTTCCTGGCCACCGACCCGATCGATGAGACCTACCAGGGCGTCAAGGCCTCCACCGCCACCCTCTTCATGGACATCCCCATGGACGGCTCCTCCGCCAACGCCACCTCGTACGACCTTCCTCAACTACACCGGCGCTTTTAAATTCAAAGTCGACGCTGATCTGGGCTTCGATTACAGGGTGCTGAGCTTGTCGATCAAGGTCTCGGTCTTCCAGGAGGAGGGCTACGTGAAGTTGGGCAGCAGGAAGTTCGCGGTTGACACTGGCAAGCTGGCCATCACCTACACCATCCTCGACTGGCCCTTCGAGAGCTACGACAACACCCTCGTCGTCCGCACCAGCATCGAGACTCCCAGCGCCGGCGGCTCGATGAGCGGTAGCGAGCTCTTCCTCTTCAACGGTGCCTCGTGGACCTTCGCCCCCACCGCCGCCATCCCCGCTCCCTATGACTCCGTACGCTTGCTCCCCGTTTTGTCGCTTTCGCTCTTTCTTCGTTCTTGAGCTTACCCCATTTCTTTCCACCCGCAGTCGCCTGTCACCGTGAAGTCGTCCAACACCGACTCGGGCGTCGACACCAACATGCAGTTCTACGCCACCAGCTCGATCACCTACGACACCCTGTGGAGCGTTGAGACCGCCACCTCCGGCGCCACCCGCCTGACCTCCTTCCTCGCCACCTTCTTCTAGAGGATCATCCTCTCCCATCTCTCTTCCTCCTTCTCTTCTTCAACTTGCCCGGTGGAGGGAGCTATCGCCCTTCCCCCAGTCTCTCATTGCGCTGCAACCCCTGTTTTAGTTGTATTCATTCCATAAATTCCTGCGCATAATATTTCTTAATTTTGTGCAGAAATTCTCTTGTACTATTTATTTATCTATTTATTTATCTATTTATTTAAAACAAGAAGATGGAAGAGCGAGAAGGGAAAGGGGTGCGGGTGGTGCTGGTGGACAAGCCACCGGGGATGACCCCGCTTGCAGCCATCGAGCAGCTGCGGCGAGAGCGACCGCAAGAGTTCTCGGCCGACCTGAAGATGGGCTACGCCGGCCGGTTGGACCCGCTGGCTCGGGGCCTCCTCGTCTGCTTGGCCGGCCCCCACGGCGCTCCCCTCAGCCTCCAGAAGGAGATCGAGAGCGAATCGAAAATCTACGAATTTCAGGTGAGGTACTATTTTATTTTATTTAATTTATTAAAATGATTAAAACAAATATTTGGCGCAGGTGCTGTTTGGGGTGGAGACGGACACCTACGACGTGATGGGCCTGGTGCAGCCGCGGAGGTGCCGGGCGACTACGACGCCGGCGATGCAGGCCGCCAGCGCAGCACAGAGCAGCAGCGACGACGGAGGTGGTCGGGAGCGAAACGGTGAGTGCGAGAGTGAATCCAAGCGGAAGCGGGGAGAGCTCGAGCAGGCCGAGAACGATGGTGAGAAAGAGGAACGAGAGGAGGAGGGGACTGAGGTTGATGATGAGCACACCAACAACAACACGAAGAAGAGACGGTGTGCGACGTCGGATGACGGCGCTCGGCTCGAGGCGGAAGACGAAGCGGAAGAGGGTCCACGCGCAGGAGCGGTTGACGAAGAAGTGGTGAAAGCCATCATGCCCTCTTTCGTAGGCAAACGAAGCCAGGTCCTCCTTCCCCTATTCTTCCTGCTGCTGCTGCTGACGACGACGTTAGCGCATTGCTCAATGTGTGTGTTGTGTCTGGAATGCACTCGTGAACGGCGAGCTAGGCCTACCCGCCCTTCTCATCGGCGCGCGTCAAGGGCAAGCCGCTCTTTCACTGGGCCAGGCAGGTACGCACACCAGTGGTCGTGGCTCGTACGATCTCTGTGAGTGTTTAAACACTCTGGTGGCGAACACTCGCGCAGGGTCCGGAGAAGATGCGCGAGATACTGCCGTTGATCCCGCGCGTGGAAGTGGAGATCCGAACGCTCGAGCTCCTTTCCACCCACTCACTCAGCCGCGACGAGCTTCGGTACGCGCGCTCACCCGGCTGTCCGCCAAGAATGATGGAGCACATGTGAGGCTCACACGATCGGCACACGACGGGGCGCACAATATGCACCTCTTCTATAGAAAAGAGATCTGGACGAAGGTTGGACGAGTGAAGGGCGACTTCCGCCAGCCGCAGATCCTCCAGAGCTGGGACGACCACTACTTCCAGCCGCCTACGGGGTACCGCTCGTCCTAGGCCTGTTTTGAAAAACAATGTCACTGTTATACTGAGTGTGACTGGGCCGTCACCGTATTCCAGAGAGCAATCGACAGTCACGATATATCAGATGCGTGCCAAAGTCACGTCCGGCACTTACATCCGGTACCGCAGCTGAAGGCCACCACATGAAACTCAGTACTCACACAACATGCTCCGTCAACCCTTTGTCTTCTGACAGAACCCTGGCACACGAGATGGGGCAGCGGCTGGGCGTGGGCGCTGTGGCCTTTGACATCCACAGGACCAGCGTGGGCCGCCATTCCATCGACCAGGCCATCCGCCTTTCAACTGAGCAGTAATTATTTTATTATTTTATTATTATTTTTTTGAAAAGAAAAAAGAAAAGAAGAGAAATGAGGGTGGGCGCAAACAAGACGTTCGCGCCAACGGGGACGAAGAGCAAGAGATAAAGATCAAGATGAGTGGAGGAGATGAGAACGTTCAGCTGCAGCAGGCCAAGATCGAATACTATTACAGCTCGGCCACGTGCCAGCTGAAGGTGAAGAAGGACCAGCAGTCGCTTCGATTTCTGCTCGAATCCAAAAATGTGACGTTCGACGACTTCGACGTGTGCCTCGACCAAATGCGCAAGGCCGAGATGCAGGCCAAGAGCGGCAAGGCCTCCTTGCCGCAACTCTTTGTCGACGACCGCTTCGTTGGGGTACGTCCCCCGGGCCGCTCTCTTCTTCTTCTTGCAGCCCCCACTTATTCGATGCGCGCGGTAGGGGTACGACGAGGTTCAGTACATGGAAGAGCTGGGTACACTGGACCAGGTCTTGTTCAAAGAGGTCGATGGCGTGTGAAGAAGTGGAGAGATAATAAGAAAGCATTGTCTTGTAGGTCGGGCTTGCTGTGGACGAGTGGTTTATGTGGGTACAGGGTCAGGCTGGGCGAGGGCTCCGCGTGGTCAGGGCAAAGCGCATGAGACCCACGCACAGAGTGCCGAAAGGCCGCCTTGGGAGGCGCTGTGGCCACAGGTACGGCCACGACACCGCAGCCGTGTGGCCGGCCTCCAGAGCGCCTCTCAACGCCAGCGTAGCAGTCGTACTCTTCGCCTCCTGCACGCGGCCAAGTTCGTCCAGCACCGACACCGACGCCGCAGCACGTGGGGGTGCCGTCATCACTGCCTCGCCCCGCTCCTCTCCTGAACCTGACAGTCAAGGGGCGCGAGGTGAGTCGCGCAAGAAGCCCCCACAGTGGTCAGTGCCCGCTGGTACCAGAGGACGGCAGGCGCGACGAGCCCTCCGAGCGTGTGGCTCGCGGCCTCGTAGAAGCGATAGAGGCGACAGCCGTTGATGAGCACCGGCAGCCCGATCACCAACCTGCCCGCCGTGTGTGAGTTGTGTGTTGTGAGCCGTGCGTGTCGTGCGGTGTCGAGTAGGCGTGGGCGGAAAGAGAGGAAGTGAGGCTACCGTTCAAACTGCTCGCGCTTGCCCGAGTCGGTCTCGGCGGTGTAGGACGCGTGGCGCTTCTCGACGATGTGCCCACCGACGCCCGTCCACCAGAGGAAGGCCAGCAGCGGCGACGCCGCCACGATCCGCTCGAGCGAGCCCTCGAGCACGTCGCACACCACCTGCCGACACCCGCACCGCCTCTCGCAGGCCGCATTTCGCTCGTGGAGACTGCGCGCCGTCTCCAGGTACAGCCCGCTCGCAACGTTCATACCACGGTACCCATCATCCACCCAGGCTTGTGCGTCGTGTCGTGCCGTTGTGTCACATGCGTGTCGTGTCGTATCGTGTCGTGTCGTCGTTCGTGCGTGTGCGAACGTCAGCACCATTGTTGGCTGGGAGTGTCAAACTTCTTATGGGTGGAGTAGTGTACCGGTGATGATTTCGTAGGTGTGCGGGGTAACGTATTCGCCGACGCAGTAGGCCACGACGGGCACCTCCTGCACGTTGAGCCTCCGGCCACGCGCGTCTCCCTCGCCCGCCCGTCTCCGCTGCCCCAGCACCACGAGACCAGGATAGGCCCGTCCGCTGCAGCGTGTGCGGTGGTGCGTGCGCCGTGTGCGACGTGCCGTCGTGTGAGTGAGGCTCGCGGCGGCACACGATGCGGGGAGATGCGCACTCATCGCCGGAGAGCAAGGACAGGAACTGGTGGAGCGTCTCCTCGCCGGGCCGTCCGCCTCTATCGCGCCACACCCGGTCCTCGTTCCGGAAGACCCACCTTCCCAGCCCATGGGCACCCATCAGCATTTACGCCCATCGTTGGTCGTTGGTCGTTGGTCGTTGGTCGTTGGGCGTGTACCGCATGAGCTGCTCTTGTGAGGTTCGATCCAGGTCCGCTATCTGCACCATCTCATATTGCTGGCTAAGCTGGTACCTGGATTGGGGGGGGGGATAAGGAATGGATGCCACCGTGCGTGACGAGGGCTGCGCGTACCGCATGGCCTCGAGCGTGCGAGCGATGGCTCCTTCGCGCAGAAGCGGGTAGGTGCGCCGCACGTTCTCCAAGTGGGCCTTGAGTTCGAAGAATTGGACCCGGTTCTCGCTCAGAAGCGTCGCCAGGTCCACGCGATAGGCTGCCCTGATCTCCTCGTCGATCACCTGCAGCTCCACCACCCCATCAAATCGATCGGACCTAAAATTCTTGTGGTGGTCAAGATGCTGGTTGGAGGGGGGGGGGGGGTGAATGAACCTCGGCCACATGTCCGATTATCGTCTCCTTCTCGGCCTCGGTGATCAGCTTGGCCTCGGCGTGCTTGCCCTTCTTCCCTGTGGGTGCGCGCTCAGATGAAGGTGAGCCAATGCCAATGGCACACAACACGGCACGCGCTTGGCTGAAGCGAAGGGGGATGTACGTTTGAGGGCGCGGGCGTTCCAGAGGTTGAGGTCGAACCCGAGGCTCAAGATGGAACGCTTCCGCTCGAGCGTCTCCAGGAACGTGCTCACGTACAGACCCACGTGCCGACCGAATATGTTGGCATCCACCCCCGCCATCCGCAACTCTTGGTCGGTCCGGAGGCCCTGCCCGCACATGCGTTACACATCGCACGCACACACGCACACGCACACGCACACACGCACACACACGCACACGCACACACCGCACGTGCGGACGATGGCGAAATGAGAACTCACCTGCATGGCGTTGGTGACGATGGTGCCCACCAGATCCTTCTGCGATTCCCTCGCCGGCCGGTGCCCCTCGTTCTTGGCTTTCAGCTCGCTGCTGCTCCGCAACAGGGTCGAGTTCGACCCATCGTCCTGGCCCCTGCATCGTGCGGGTGCGGTGGTGCGTGTGCGTTTAATGGGCGTAAGTCGCGTGAAGCCGAGATGAGGGGGGGCTTCGAGAACGAACGTGGCGAGCGGGACTTCAAAGAGGTGAACGTTGTCTGTCGTGAGAAGGAGGTCGCCGACCTTGATCTTGTCCGGCTTGCTGTCATAGTAGCTCTCGACTCCCGAATCAATAAAGAAATTGTCTCTGCAGCCACACATCCATGTGTCAGAAATCCGCACACAACACACACAACACACACAACAACACACACAACACACACACAACACACACCACACACAACACACACACAACACACACAACACACACAACACACACACAACACACACACAACACACACACAACACACACGACACACACACAACACACGCAACACACAC
>LQHA01000017.1:0-31354 GCA_001567625.1 Acanthamoeba polyphaga | reverse complement strand
GTGTCATGTGTTGAATTGTTTGTCGCTTGCATGTGGGCAGGTTCACGGAGGAGGAGCTGAGGGAGGCCTATGGCGATGACGAGGGGTGGAAGGCGATTGGTGTGTGTGTGTGTGTGTGTGTGTGTGTGTGTCGTGTGTGTGTGTGTGTGTGTGTGTGTGTGTGTGTGTGTGTGTGTCGTGTCGTGTGGTGTGTGCAGTGTGTCATGTGTTGAATTGTTTGTCGCTTGCATGTGGGCAGGTTCACGGAGGAGGAGCTGAGGGAGGCCTATGGCGATGACGAGGGGTGGAAGGCGATTGTGAACGAGACGGACGCGGACGTGGCGGAGTTCGCAGGGCGCGGCCAGCGGACGCGGCGGTGCCCTGGTGCGCACCGACGCCGAGACCGAAGAGCAGCAGAAGAAAGCGAAAGCGACGACGGAGACCCGCGACGGCGCAAAGGCGAAGACGACAGCGCCGGCCCAGACCGCGAAGGGGAAGCGAAAGCAGCGGGACGAGGAGGAAGCCGAAGAGGAAGAGGAAGGGGAAGAGGAAGAGGAGGCGGAAAAGCCGAAAGCCAAGGGGAAGGAGGCGAAGAAGCGTGAAGAGAGCTCCAAGCGCGCTCTTAGCCCCGTGAGGGACCTACGAGCCAAGTCTCAAGCCCTTCGGTACCTCGCCTGCTCGCGTCGTTTGCCATGCGATGACCCGTGGACGAGCCCTCAATTGTTTTTTTTCCCCCCCGACTGGCAGGGAGCAAGCCAAGAAGCACGACCCCTTGCCTGGCCTCCTCGCTAGGAAGCCGACCACCGCGGCCGCGCTCCTGCGGCGCCGGAGCCGGTGTTCGCGGGGCGAGACGACTATGGCGACGAAGCTGAAGCGCACGAGAGCGCCGACGAAGGGGAGAAGGCCAAGCAGACCGCCGCGTCAGCGAAGCGCCAGTACGCCCCTTATCTCTCTGCTGTGTCGTGGCCGATTCGTGTGTGTCGTTTGTGTCGTGGACGGTTCGTGTGTGTCGTGTGCGGTCTGTGAGCGACCGGTCTTTTGCTTCAGTTCGTCTCACGGTGCCGTACAGGTATAACGAGCGCCATCCCTCTGCCACCCGCCTGAAATGGGACAGCGAAGATGGTACGTCACCCCCTCGTGCGCCCTCCTGAAGCTTTTCTTACGTGCGTGTGTCGTGTGTGTCGTGTGTGTCGTATGTGTGTTGGCATGACTGCGTCTGTACAGAGAGCCCGCTCAAGACGCGCGACCAGCAGGAGGTGATCCGTGAGGCGCGGGCCACCGTGAGGCGGCGAAAGATCACCTCCGAGTCCGAGTCAGACAACGAGAGAGAGGCAGAGGACGAAGACGACGGGGGCAAGAACAAGAGGGCGACGAAGAAGGTCAAGAGAGACCCGTACGAGTTCAAGGTGCCCGGCGAACGTGCCCGGCTCGCCGGCGGCCGCCGTAAGAAGCGCTTCTGGACCGACGACGAGATCGAGTTGCTGCTCGAGGGCGTCCGCACGTACGTCATCATCACCGTGCATGTCGTGTGTGTCGTGTGTGTCGTGTGTGTTGTGTGTGCGGTCAGGGCCTCACGTGCGTGTATCCTCTTCTCAGGCATGGCCTGGGCTGCTGGGCTAAGATCCTGAGCGAGTACGAATTCGCTCCCGGGCGCACCTCGTCGACCTCAAGGTGACACACCCTTTTTCATTATTTGTGTTATTATTATATTATTATTAGAAATTGATGTATATATATAGAGAGAGAGAAATATCATTGTTTAATCATTTAAATTTAATTGATATATATTTGTTGTGGTGCAGGACAAGTACAGGAATCTGCTGAAGCTGCAGGCCAAGGAGCAGGAGGCGCACCGTGCGAAGAGGGCGGCGTTGTCGGCCAAAGAGGCCAAGGCCCGGGGTCGTCAGCAACCACCTCCTTCGAAGAAGAGCAAAAGGGGAGACGACGATGATGGAGAAGAAGAAGCGGAAAGGAGCGAGGAGGAAGACGACTCGACCACCACCGTTGGAAGCCAGGACCGCCGTGAAGAGGCCCAAGACGAGGAGAACGCCGCCGACCGCCGCAAGGAGAAAGAACGAAGCGAGAAAGAAAAGGAGAAGGAGAGAGAAGAAGAAGAAGAGGAAGAGGAAGAAGCCGAAGAGCCGGAAGAAGAGGTGGAGGACAAGAAGAGCAAAAAGGCTGCGGCGGTGGCCCAGAGCCCGAGGGTGGGCAGCACCAGCACCACCACGCAAGCGGCAGCGGTGGCCCAGAGTCCTCGGGTACTAAGCAGCACCAGCACCAGCACGCAGGCGGCTGCGGCCCAGAGGAAGCAGCAGCTTGCAGCGAAGCGGAGGGAGGACGAGGACTACGACGAAAACGAGCTGGTCGTCGACGACGACGAAGGCGAGGAGGACGACGAGGTGGTGGCCCAGGTGAAGGAAAGAGAAGAGAGCGAGAGCGAGCGGGAGAAGCGGGAGCACGAACAGAAGAAGAAGACGCCGGCAGCGGCGGCAGCGGGGCAGAGGAGGATCGCCAAGAGGCGGCAGGCGGGGAGGGCGCAGTCAATCGCTGCGCCGTTGCTGGCGGCGGCCGCGGCGAGCCAGGAGGCCGATGACCGGCCCTCGTCCTCCGCGCCGGCAGCGCTCAGCGCCTCGGCCCGCACGCGCCGGGCCAGCGTCGCCGCTCCCCGCAGAAGCGACGAACTAGACTACAGTGACTAAGTCTCTGGAGGCCTGTGCTGCGTGTAAGTTGTTTAGAGGAGGGACCAATGGGCGAGGGTTGTTTTAACAACAGAACAAAGAGGCCCCCAGTAAAAAGCGAGGAGAGCTCTCGGGTTGAACGTCAGTTGACAGGCGGCCTGAACTTGTTTCAGCGCCGTGCAGTTGTTCGTGGAGGGCGCGGACATGTCCAAGGGATTGCAGGGGGGACAGTTCCGCAAGTCGATGACGACCTGTCGAGCGGAGCTCCGCCTGTTGATAAAGAGGGCTTTGAGCTGGGCTTTCACGAAAGGCTCTCGAACCATGAAGATCACTCTCCTGGCCCTGTTCTTTGCGCTGCTCGTCCGCGCCCATGCCCAGACCTCTGTTCCCTACATGACCATAGTGTAAAAGTTTGCCCCCCACTCAAGTGGCTGCCTTGAAAGGTCTCACACCACTCTCGATTTAGGCCTTCGCCCAGTGCTGCCCAGGTCTCGCCGGGAGCCAGTTCGGCTCCCCAGCCCCAGCCCAGCGCGTGCCCCCGGATGCGCCAGCTCAGCGATGAACTCGACGCCCAGGTCTACTCGCAGCAGCCTCAGCGGATCAGAGCGCCTCTCGCCGCCGAGCAGGTCAACTGGACCCAAGTCTCGACCTACCTCGCGCCCAGCTTCCAGTACCAGGACTACAGCTACGTATGGTCCCCCACCGCTTTTGATGTCTTCCGCTGATTGGACTCTGGTATAATTGTTTATGGCAATTGGTTGCAGTTCAACTCGGCGGGTAACTACTCCGACTACCGCACCTACTGGGAGGCGCTCAACTCGGTCTACCAGCGTTGGCCGCTGAAGAACGCCACGGCAGATTGGTACTCGTGCGATCCAGCCAACCGACGCCTCACCTCCCAGTGGAAGCAGTCCTTCGGCTCAGCCGCCAACTCCACCGCCAACGCGACCAGCACCTCGCTCTACGTCACCGAATACGACCCCAACTACAAGATCACCCGCCAGGCCTACTGGACCTCGGGCGACATCGTGGACCTCCTCGCCACCGCCTCCAACACCACCACCACTCTCTGAGTAGAGAGAAAAAAAAAAACAATACCGCAAGAGCTGTACAGGTCAGGTCAATGAGGAAGAGAGAGGGAGAGAGTTGATGTCTTGCTTCTTGTGTGAGAAGTGACCAGGAAGTGTCCTGTATGTACACGCACCAACAGGCGCTACCATTAAATGGTGGAGGTGAAGTTGTCGGCGTGCTGAGTGGGCAGGGTGAGGTTGGCGTTGTAGGCGGCGTTGAGGTACTCCACCTCGAGGCGCTTGGACACGTAGAGCATGCAGTAGTTCCCGTACATCACAGAGCCCACGTAGGATGGCAGACCGTTGGCCACTGCATTGGCTTCCGCGCTGGCCAGCACCACCGCTTCCCTGTCCGCAAAAAAAAGGAATCAATAAAAGAATCAATAACAGAATCAATAAAAATCAATAAAAAGAATTGATTTGCAATTCGCCATCTGAAGGGGTGGGGGCAGCGATTCGGGTGATTATGAGAAGATGGAAGGCGTACCTGCTGGGATCGAGCACATCCTGACCCGCGGCGTATTTGATTTCGCCGGCCCGAACGGCATACGACAGGCGCTTGGCGTAGAGCTTCATGATGAAATCATCGAGGGCATTAATGGCCGTGCGCACGCAGTTGAGGTCGGTGCAGTTGGCCGCCGGCGGGAGGTCGGTCACGTTGGTCGGGGCCTGCTGCCGCTTGACGTAGTCCGCGTCTGGTCCGACCCGCACCGCCAGCATCGACCGGAGGGCGTCAATCTGCTCCTCGATGCTCGCCATCAGCTTAGCCATGTTGGCGTTGACCTGGGCCTGCGTCAGCGGTAGCTCGACCACCGGCACCCGGTCCTGGCCACCACGAGCTGCGGCCGCGCCCATGGGCGACAACGCAGCCAAGCCTACGAGGGCCACGACGAGGGTAGCCAGCCACAGCGGAGCGGGAGCATTCATGATGACCACAGGTCGATACGATGAAGACTTGATGTTGCGCCAACGGCAGAAGACGATAAGGTTGGTGGTCAAGAAGAAGCAAGACTCCTGTTGGTGGAAAGGAATGCGGAGGTGTGGGTATTGGTTACAATAAAACCTGTGACTCCGAAACGTCACGCAACAGTTGGGCCTTCGGCGGGTGTTGCAGGAGTAGAAGAGGCGGGTAAAGCAGTGGTCTGGGTTTGCTGTTGGAGGAAGTGGAGCAGGTTGCTCGACGTCCACAGGGCCTGTCGGGTGGCGTTCAGGTCGGCATCGAACTCGATGAGGTAGATGGACCGCATGTTGATGGTCTGACTCTGGTTGGCGGCCGAGGTGAAGGTCTCCTCCCACTGGGCCACCTCCCTCCGATTGACCGGGTCGCACGAGTTCCAGGCCTCGACCGCCACGTCGCGCAGTGGCCAGCGCAGCTCGTTCGCGATACGTTTGGTCCAGTACTCGTGGTAGTCCGTGTAGTTGCCTTGTGAGGGCCACTATGTACCACTCATCATCAGAACCACTTGATGAAGATGAAGGTGAAGATGATGGTTGATTTGTTGGTGGTACCAAGCTGTAGTCGTTCCACTGAAAGCCAGGAGCGAGGAAGCTCTGCACTGCGTCCCAGTCGACGCGGTAAGGGTCGAGCGGTCCACCCAGCCCGCCTTGGAGGTAGAGCAGGGCGTCGAGGTCATCGCTCCTCTTCCTGATCCTGGCACACAGCCGTGCTAATTCTTCATCTTCTTCACTGTGTGCGATCCATTAGACCATCATCGTTAGCTCACGATGTTGATGCTGAAGACGAGGAAGAGTTAGATTAGAGTACGTGATTGTGTCGTTCTGTGCCTGCCCAGCGAGAAAGTGGCAGCAAAGCAAGAGGGTGACGACGATGGTGGATTTGTGAAGGACGTTCATTGCTACGTGAGGTGAAGCAAGCACACTGAGCCTCCTCTCTACAGCGTTGCGTTGTGACCCATCACCAGCCGAAGAAGATCGCCACCGCACGTGACACGCTCAGTCACTCTGCTCTGCTTTTGGGAAGCTGTGCTCACATATTCAGTCCCGACTGTTCCCCGTGAGCTCACCTCCGACCCACTCTCGCCCAGCTTCGCTCGTAACGCCGTTGACTTCTCCCACCCCACCTCCAATTCCCCTTCATCAAGAACATGGTGACCTTCACAAAGGGGTGAACATTGCTACGTCTGCTGGTTGGCCGAGGTGAGTACATTGGCCATGTTGCTGGTGGTCCACCAGGCCTGTCTCGTGATGAGGCTGCGCGGAGGGGTCGAACTCGGTGATGTAGATCGACCAGCTGGTCTCCCGCACGATGGGGTTGGCCCGCCGCCCGTAGGTCTCGCGCCACTGGGCCACCAGGCGTCGGGTGAGGGGGTCGCACGAGCGCCACATCCGCACGGGCACCTCCACCAGGGGGTAGACGTCCTGGTCTGCATTGAGCTCAGCCCAGAACAGCCTCGGGTTGGAGTAGTTACCCTTCGAGGGGAACTGTTTGGGGGGGGGGGTAAGCAAATGCTGGGCCTTGGGGCGAGCGAGTGGTCCGTACGGGGCTGTAGTCCTGCCAGATGAAGTCAACGGCGAGATAGGACTGGACGAGGGTCCAGTTGATCCGCTGCGGGTCGAGGGCGCCGCCCACGCCTCCCAGCGAGTAGAGCATGGAGTCGAACTCGTCGCTGCGCTGCATCATGCCCTGGCACATCTGCGACCACTCGGGCGGCATCTGGTCACTCGGGCTGAAGGGGGGGGGATCTGGGTCAGGTTCCAGGCAGGCCTTGTTCGAGAAAAGAGGAAGAGAAGAGAAGGTACGCAGGGGACTGGGCGAGCGCAGGGCCGGCGCAGAACAGGAGGCTGGGAACCAGGAGGAGGAGGATCAGGTGTGTCGTCTTGTGCTCCATTCCGCTCGACTGAACTGAATGACCACACACAGTGCTTCCGGCCGTGATAGAATTGATGGGGGGCTGGCCGAGGTGTGCTGACATCCACGATCCAGGTCCCATGATGATCACGCCACCGTAACCCCTTGATTTCGTCCGAAGAGTCGACCACATTTGCTGTTGTGCCGAAGGACCTCCACAGAAACGGCACTGATTTATTTTTTTTTTTATTGTATTTTCCTTTTGTTTTCCACTTGTAAAAAAAAGAGAAAAACATTAACAAAAAAAAACGAAACAAAGGATGGAGAAGTCGCAAGCCGATCTTGAGGAATTCGTTTGGGTCGATAACAGGGATTTCTTCGCGAACCAGCCGCCAGAGGTTCTTTCTAACCCATTTATAAGCTATGAAATGATTATAAAAATTAATTGGCTGATTTCTGACCACCTGACCACCAGGTACTACTGAATATATTCGGCAAGCTGGCCGTGAAGGACCTGGGCCAGGCTGCCCTGGTGTGCCGCCAGTGGTGGGCCGTCTCGCTTGAGCCCTCCCTCTGGCGCTCCCTCTTTCTCGTACCACCTTCCTCCCTCCCTCACCGCACACGCACACGCACCACCGCACACGCACACGCACTGACCTGAGGCCAAGACAGGAGGCCAAGCGGGCGGGCACGGTCGAGAAGCCGGCCAGGGAGAGTGTGTCAGCGCCCGATGACTCGCCGGGTCCGGCTTCTACCCACCACCACCCCCGCCGCTGCCCCGCCAAAGCCCTCACCGTGTGTCGTGCGTGCATGTGCGTGTGTGCGTGTGTGTCATGTGTCGTGTTCCATGTGTCGTGTGTGCGTGTGTCATGTGTGTCGTGTGGTCAAGGAGGACGAGTCGGTGGACTGGAAGGAGCGGTACCGGACGACGTACCACTTCCGCAAGGGCATTTTCATGGGCGACCGCAAGAAGAACGAAATTACCATCCGCCTCGACTCTGCGTGCCTTGTCGCTGAAGAACCGGCGCTTGCGCTCTCCGGCGAGGTCCGCATACACACCGACTAAACGCACACGCACACGCACACGCTGACCGTGTGTATGTTTCGCGCAGGTGACGCTCATCGTGGCGTCAAAGAGCATCACCACGCACGGCATTTACATCGAGTTCGAGGCCTACGAGCGACGCTTTGCGCCCGATGAGGAGGTTTGCCTCCACCTGCGGCACTTCCTGCGTACCATTCCAAACTTACCATCATTTCCCCTTTGCCACCGCACACGCACACGCACACGCACACGCACACGCACACGCACACGCACACGCACACGCACGCAGAACGAGAAGAAGAAAATGTTGTGGACGCTGCACCACTCGGTGACGGACGAGGTGGCCTGGGAGGCGCGAACCAGCCGCAAATTGACCTTCCCGCAGGGCACGCACCGCTTCCGCTTCCGCGTGCCCTTCCCGCGCTCCACCGCCCCGCCGTCCATCACAAGGTACGCGAAAATGCCATCGCGTGCGCATACGTGTGCGATCGTTGTGTGCGTGTGTGTGCGGTGGTGCGTGTGCGTGTGGTGACATTGCTCAGCGTTGTTGTTGTTGTTGTTGCGATGAAGGCACATCCAGTCGATCCAGTACTCGATCGCCTACGGGATGCGGGGCGTGATTGCCTATCCGTGGCCGTTCCTCGACCACTGGAACCCCATCGCGCTCTATCCGCTGATCGTCTTGCCCAGCCCGCACACGCGGCTGGCCCTCATGGTACCACCTCCCCTCTTTGTGTGCGTGTGCGTGTGCGTGTGTGTGCGTGTGCGTGTGCGTGTGCGTGTGCGTGGTACCTGTGCGTGCGTGTCGTCTGGCGCCACGTGTGTGTTACGTGTGTCGTGTCGTGTCGTGTCGTGTCGTGTCGTGTCGTGTCGTGTCGTGTCGTGTCGTGTCGTGTCGTGTCGTGTCGTGTCGTGTCACTCATCAGCCATGCCGTTCCCCAGACCGCGGCAAGAGAGACGCCATTTGAGGAGACCTTCAGCCGCCTGGGACCGGGCCTGGAGTTCACCATCTCCCTGCCCAAGTCCGGCTTCTTCTTCGGCGAAAAGGTGTCGTACCATGTCGTGTCGTGCTGTGTGCGGTGGTGCATGGCTGTGTGTGTGTGTGGTGCCCGCTGACTTTCACACACACACTCACACACAAATCGATCGCGCAGGTGCGAATGACGATCAGCGTGCGCAATGGGATGCCTTGGGACTACGAGCAGATCACGGTGCGGCCGATCGAGCTCATGCGCTGGCGCGGCCAGCCCAAGTGGAACAGCGTCGAACCCACCAAGGCCGAGCTCATCGCCCGGCACCTGCGGCAGCAGCGCCAGCACCAGCAGCACCAGCTCAGACGGCTCCTCTCGCCCCGCGCCCTCGCCGCCGCCCACCAGCCCGACGCGGCCGACTACGCCGACCCCGACCAGCAGGCCCTCGTCGACGCCCTGCTTCAGTCCTATATAGACGCCGAGGCCCAGGCCGACGCCAACGCCGGCTGTGACGACGATGGCGTCGAGGTGGTGCGACCAGAGCCGAAGCCGGCGGGCGGCCGCAGGCGCAGGTACGCGGGCGAGCAGGTGTTCGGGGTGGCGGTGCGGAAGAACAGCGAGCGGCGGTTCGTGCTCGAGTTCGCGGTGGACGAGGCCCACGTGCACCCGACGCCGTGGTGCCTGCCGCACACGGTCGAGCTGGAGCACCGGTACGCGCTCAAGGTCAAGCTCCGCAAGCAGGGCCTGTGGGCCGCCTCCACCACCGAGAAGGCCATGACCGGCTGCATCGTCTTCGACACCCCGCGTCTCCTCCTCCAACAACACCACACATAGGCGATGGGCACTGTGTTTTTTCCCCACGCACCAACTGAAGAACGAAAGCGAAAGCGACGGCGGGGGGGGGGGGGGGTGAATGCGTCAGGGTTGGCCGCGGACGAGGTTGGCGATGTTGCCCGAGGTCCAGTAGGCCTGGCGGGTGGCCTTGAGGTTGGAGTCGAACTCGATGGTGTACATGGAGGTGCTGACCTCCTGGCGGGTCGGGTCGGCGGCGGAGGCGAAGGTCTCGCGCCACTGAGAGTTGGCGCGCAGGGTGACAGGATCGCACGAGCCCCACTGTTGGGTTGACGTGTTCTGCAGGGGCCATTGGCTGTTGGCCACGTTCAGGGCCTCCCAATAGGCTTGGTAGTCGCTGTAGTTGCCCCTTGAGCTGAACTGTATGATATAAGTGTGTTACACATCAACATGGATGACGATAGTTGGGTGTGGTTATGTACGGCACTGTAGTCGTTCCAGGTGAAGTTGGGGGCCAGGTAGGTCTGCACTCGGTTCCAGTCGACCTCGCTCGCCGGCAGCGGAGCCCCGAAGCCCTCCGTCTGGTAGAGCAGGGCGTCGATCTCGTTGCTGAGCCGCCCAAGCTCGGCGCACACGTCGTCCGGGCCACCGCCGGCCCCTGCGGCCGTGCTGGGCCTACACGAAAAGAGCAGAGAGTCACAGGTTCAAGCCAGATCAAGCCCAGTGGGTGAAGAGCAGCTGCGTACGAGGTCGTCTGGGCCTGGACGAGGCAGGCACACGCAAGGAGCAGGGCGAAGCTGAGGAAGGAGGTGGTCACAGTCATCTCTGGTTGTAAAGGCTGGAGGTCAAGGTTAATGGAGGCCGCGAGCTTTATAGGTCAAGAGTCCTGAGCACCCGCGGAGGTGTCGCGGGGAGCCCAGAGGCGAGTGGGCCGGCCTCTCTGCATTCATTTCGCAGGTGTTACAGGGCAGGCGGCTGCTTCGCTGGTTGGTCGATGACAATCAAAAAGAACGCCAATGATTGGCTGTTTTTTGTTGTTGTGGCTAAGGCGGAGGGTTGGCGGTGGTGGTGGCGAGGCTAGTCTTCTTGAGGGCCGCATCGAGGCCCTTCTTGCCGTGGTAGACGAAGGTGACCGCCTCGCCCTGGCCCAGGAAGCAGTACGGGTACATGCGCATGTCCGGGTCGTCCCGCAGGACCTCGATCCGGGTCGCGATCTGTACGCCGTTCTTGTAGAAGTACAGGAAGGAGGCCTGGGGACTGCTGGCGGAGGCGTAGGAGGCCTTGGTGGAGGAGCCCCCTTGGTGGTGGTCGGCTGCCGCCGCCAGGTTGATGAGGATGCCCAGACGGTCGCCCTTGCGCCAGCGCGGGAACTTCTTCTCCGGCAGGATCAAGCCGCTGAGGCCACACGTACGTATGTCAGCAGTTTGAAGATACACTAATAACATATACGTATATATACATTACGCATTTAAATATATCACCACTATGTACATATATAATGGTGATATATTAGCGGATGTATAAGAGTGTGTTGCAGGCGTACGTACCGAACGTAGACGTTTCCGTCGTTGTACCATCCGATGCCGCGGTCTTTGGCAGTCCAGCCGCTCAGGTAGGACCGCGAGGTGTCGATACCGCTGCGATCACAGGACACGGGCCATGAGGTCAAGGGGACACGACTGAGCCAAAACATAGAGAGAGAGAGAGAGAGAGAGGCGCGTACTCATTGGCGACGCCAAAGGCCTGATAGGTGGCGGCCGGCTCCTCGTCGATGTGCACCTCAAAGTAGTGCATGCCCTGATTGACCCCTGGTCTCCATCGCGCACACGAGAAACGAAGCTTAGCTTCTTCTTCATAGCTTGAAGCTTCAAGCTAGAGAGTGAGATGTGGGATGTGGTACCGCGAGAGCCACGCACGGGGCAGTAGGTGGAGAGATGACACTTGGCAGAGAGCCCGTCGTTGCTGAGTCGGATGTTGTGGTGCTTGCCTCCCTCGTCCCAGCCCCACCTGCGCGCGTTCAGACCACAATGAAGCCATGAGCTCGACATCGTAGCATACGCACACGCACACGCTCCATCGCACACGCACACACGACCGCACACGACACTCATGCACGTCGCTGTGCCTTGTACCTGTAGACACGCTTGTAGATGTCGATGGTGGGTTCTTCGGCGTTCTGCGCAGTAATGAGGCCAAAGTCCTGCTGCACCAGCTGCTTCCACAGCTTGCCGTCCGTGGCCAGTGTTCGCAGCGGCGAGCACACCTGGGCAGACAAGTTGGTTAGAGAGAATTATTAGGACCACATTTTTTATTCTTTAGAAGACAAAAATTGCAATATATTACGATATATTGAGGTATACAAAATAGCGCATTAAAATAAATATTGATATCATGCCAATAATCAAAGTATGATTTTCTACCTGCTGCAGGCGGCATAGGTCGGTGTGAAGTAAATAGCCGAAGATTTCTACGAGGATCTCGGGCGGAAGCCCCAACAGATCGCAAACTGTAGAAATCGAGCGGCCTTCAGCCCAAGCATAATCTCCTCACTATCCGCTGCAGTGGAAGAAGAGGAGGAGGAGATCACACACGCCGTGCGCGTGAGCGGGCAGCGCTGCCCGGGCAGCAAGAAGCTCAGCCATCCAAACGATCTTTTTGTTGATTTTTGATTTTACGTTTCTGGCCATTCTTCGTTTCTGCGGTAGATCGGGCGTCGACAATCAACGGCGATTGGTGATGCTGACGTCACCTTCGCTCTGCGGATCATCAGGGGAGGTGCTGGAGGAGCACGCGGCGCATGTTGCCGCCCATGACGAGGTGGACCTCGTCGGGCGTGAGGCCGGCCTGCAGGAGCCCGTTGGTGATCTGCACCAGCTGCGAGGTGTCGAAGGGCGTCGCCACGGTCCCGTCAAAGTCGCTGCCCAGGCCCACATGCTCCACCCCCACCAGGTCCCTGCACACCACGAGAGATGAGCACCGCGACACACGACACACACGACACACACGACACACACGACACACACGACACACACGACACACACGACACACACGACACACACGACACACACGACACACACGACCAACGACACGGCACGACACGCACGACACGCACTTGATGTATTTGATGGTGTTGATGATGCCCTCGAGCTCGGTCTCGCCGCAGATGGCCGGGCGGAAGTAGGCAACGCCCAGCACGCCGCCGGAGCGGGCGATGCCCTTGACCTCCTCGTCGCCCAGATTCCTCTGATTGTCACACACACCACGCACCCCTTTTCTCGCGCCAGCCCCATTCGGGTGTGTCATGTCGCGTGTCGTGTCATGTGTGTGTGTGTGTGTGCGGCATCGTACCGGTGTGCGAGCTGAGGATGGGGCGGGTGGCGATCTTGACGAGGTCCATGATGGCGTTTTGCGAGGCGTGGGCGACGTCCACGAAGATCTTCTTCTCCTCCATCCGCGCCACCACATCACGCCCGAACGGGGTAAGCCCGCCCTTGGCCTTGCCATGGGCACTCCCTGCACCACGACGCCGTGATGAGGGAGAAAAATGAGAACGTGGGTGCACGCTCGAGAGGGTGTGAATAAAGTGAGGAGCGCACCAGCGAGGTCGTTGTCGAAGAAGTGCGCAAGACCCATCATGCGCACTCCAGCATCGAAGAACACGTCCACGTTGGTGATGTTCCCATCCAGCGCATGCAGCCCTAAAATAACACGACACACAGGCACACACAGGCACACACACACACACACACACACACACACACGAGTCGGCAATGGGCTGCAGTCAAAGGGCCGGCAGAGATGCGGTGGTGGAGCGTGGGTTACCTTCGATGCCGAGGATGGCGGCCACCTTCCTCCTGTCGGCCTCCCGTGCCTTGATGAAGGCCTCCAGGTCGCTGCGGTCCCGCACCACCTGCAACGTCCCGTTGGAGCGCCGCGCCAGGTCGTGCATGTTGTTGGCCTGGAAGAGCGTCCGGCCGGCATTGCTCTTCAGCGCCTCCCAGCCCCAGCCCTGCCACCACTCAAATCAGCTCACCGTCCGGGTGCGTGTCGTGCCGCGCGTGTCGTGCCCTGTCGTGTCGAGCTCGAGAGAGTGGGTGCGTGGGCGTACCTCGACGGCGACCTTGGGCGTGAGCTTGTCGATGGCGGGGTGGGTGGGGGCGTAGTTGGACTCGATGCTCTGGCCGTAGGGTACGCTGGTGACGATGGTGAACATCTGCAGCGCCACGTTGCCCTCCTGCAGGCGCGGCAGGTCGACGTGCGCCCACTCGTTGCGCTTGAAGAAGTCGCGCTTGGGCCACAGCAGCGTGTCCGCGTGCATGTCCACCACGAACGCCCTTTTGTGCAAGTCTGCATTTACATTTATGAGAGTAAAAATAAGTAAAGAAATAATATTACTTATTTTTGTTTTGAGCTAATTTAAAAAAAAAGGAAAATATAAAGCGATTGATTATTCAATTGTTTGAGCTAATTTTTAAAAAAAAAGGAAAAGATGCACAAAGATCGAGGTACCGTGGGCGCGAGAGGAGATGGCGGGTGAGTCGACGCGGTGGACGGTGTTGAGACCCACGTCGACCAACATGGGGCCGAGGGCGACGAAGGTGCCCAGCGCCACGGCAAACGCCAGCGGACCGGCCACAGCGGTCCACCGCAGAGGCGCCCGACGACGCCCGCCCACGAGCGAACGCAGCAGCGACCGCAGCGAGAGCAGGCACCACACGAACGAGATGGCCAACGCCAAGCCCAGTGCGCGCAGCGCCCACTCGAACACGTTGGCGCCCAGGTACTTCTCCATCCTTCTCTTTGCGAAATAATTAAGATATTTTTTTGTTTGTTGTAATTCAATTTAATTATCATTTTTCGCTTTTTAGGTAAATTGTAGCATTTATTTTGCTGGGAGACAAAAAAAAGGAGGCGCAGTGGTTGGCCAGTCAGCTTCACTTGCTGGACTGGGCGAGGAACCACTCGCGGGCCTTCGTGGTGATGAGAGGCGCCACCTGCTTCCACTCGAGGCCGCTGGCCGCCAGCTCGTCCTTGCCCTCCTTCTCCACGTCGGCGACGACCCACTTGATGAACGCCGCGATGTGCTTCTTCTCCGTGCCGCCAACCGACTGCACGCCTGGGGGAAACGACAGCCAAGCAGGACGCCGCGTCATCGTCAGCTCACACCACCGTGTGCGGCGTGTGTCGTGTTGTGTGTGGTGTGGTGTTGGTGAGAAAGGTACCCTGCTGAAGGCGAGGCTCGGGCAGCATGAGCTCGACGTACTTGCTCGCGTTCTCGGCCGTCGGGGCCTTCACCTGGGCGGCCTTCTTGGTGCCGACCACGCGGTGCTTCTCGCCCTTGGTCTTGAACACGAACGAGGCGTAGACCTCGCCCGACACGGCCTTCAGGCCCTTGATGTTGGCCTCATCGTCGGCGGCGAGGTCGACGTTGATGGGGTACCACACGAGGCCCTCGCCCGGCCCGCGCACGCCAAAGGTGCGCAGCACCCACGGGTCCTCCGAGTCGATGGCGTCGGTGAGCCCGTTGACCGTATCGAGGCGGCTCTCGACGTGGGCCGTGTCGGCCAGGTTGAACTCCATCGCTTCGGTGTGCCACGGCAGCACATGCATCTCATCGGGCAGCTAGATGGCCGTCATGTAGACGAATAGAATCTGTAAGATGCGAGTAGAAAGTAGAGGAAGTAGAAGGTGAAGGGGAAGGGTGGATGGGTGGTAAATACGGGAACGGTGTTGTTGTGGGTGAGGAAGGCGGTGAGGTCTTCGGGCTCGTAGACGATGGCATTGTCCAGCTGGATGGCGAAGACGGCAAAGATGGGCTTGGCCAGCATGCTCAGGGCCACGCCCTTCTGCACGCGCGGGCCGCACCACTCGCCGAAGACGGAGAGGCGGGTGTAGGCCTGCTCGGCGTCGGGGCGGAAGAGATTGGCGAAGTAGGCCCGGTTGTGGTGGACGTACTCGCCCAGCCCGGTGCCCTTGTCCAGGAAGGTGTTACGGCTCTGCGCGCCGACCCTGCCGCCAGCCTCGATCGTCACGCCGCCATTTTGGCCTTTGGATGAACAATTAATCACCGCACAAGGAGTAGAAGACGAGAGAATGGACAAGAGGTCAGCCCACTCGCACTACCCCCATGGCTTGGGTTTAGATTAGACTGGAAATTGTGTAGATCGGGATTCGAGAGGCTTGCTGCCGGGCCGTGGAGGAGAAGGGCGAGCATGGAAGAGTAACCAGTGGGATAGGAAGAGTCCCCCTTACTCTTCCTATCCCACCGACTTCTCTTAGCTGCCATCTTGGTGTTGTTGGAGCTTGGTCTTGCCGGCTGGCTCGAGCTTGAAGCTTGCACCTCGTACCTTACGAACTATGTAATATGTAGTGGAAGAGGGGGGGGGTGAAGCGTACCGTGGAGCTTGACCTTGCCGCGGTACAGCAGGGGCTTGGTGAAGGCGATGTGGAGGGGCATGATGGGCTGGCCCAGCAGCTTCTCGGCCGCAGCGGACTTCTCCAGGGACGTGAGGACGTTGTGGAGGCCCTTGATCTCCGGCCAGGCCACGAAGGTCACAGTTTCGTTGTCGTAGTTCTCCATTCGAAGCAGTAGAAGTGGGGCGAGGTTGTGTTTTGTGTTTTGTGTTGCGAATCGAGATAAAGGCACCACCTTTTTATGTTGCCCCAAAGACCGAATCAGTGAACCCGACGGCTTCACTGAAGAAACGCTTCGGTGAAATGATATTTTGCGGACATGCAGCCAAAAGTAAAATCTCCAGGCAGGAGTACACCAGAACACTGAGCACCACAGTGTTATTCCCACATAGGGGGGAAGTGGAATCAATAGGAAATGAGTTTGAGCACTGCAAAGACAGAAGGGCACAGAATCAAGTTTTTGCTGGTGGGTTGCAGAAAATCCCACAGATTTTGGTTTTTCTTGCAATAAGGCAAGTTTTTGTGATGCTCTCCCAGTTTTCCCCAGTGCACATGGGGGAATGTTATTCCCACATAGAGGGAAGTGGAACCAATAGGAATTGAGTGTATTGTACAAAAAAATTTCTGCTTCAACCAGCACCTGACACATGTGTAAAGATTTGGTTTTTCCTGTGTGGTGGGTTTGGTGGAGTTGAGCAATAGTGCAGTAATGCAAGGCAACAACAAAGGTCCCACCCAGAATGATTGTTTTTGTGGTTTTTGATTGATGATAGATGTTGGTTCCCACGACTGGTGGTGCTCGTAGGGTACGAGAAGCAGCCAACCGCAGTACCTTCTGAGATGCCCGATCAGGACAGCCCAGGCGCGCACCACGCCCTTTGGTCTGGGCAAAAGGGAACGGGACGCAAGCGGACGGGTGACCGCTGAGTCCAGATAGAATGCCGTAAATTGTTCGCCGTTTTTGCGCCCCTTTTCGCTCTTTGTAGGCCCCACGCCCGGGCCGTCATTGTGGGACACGTATCACCGTAATTTTTATTTTTCAATTTTAAAATAAAAAATAAAATAATCGGTGTGTGTTTTCTTGCATTTCTCATCAGTTCGATCTCGGTGGCAGCTCACGAGCTGTATGGACACCATTCGATCCATCTTTCGACGACGTGCCAGCCAAGCCTTTGCCTTGTCGCCTTGGAGAAGACAGGTATTATTTTACTTTTAATCCCTGTTTTAAATGTGGGTGGGGTGATCTGCATCACTTGACCTTTTGAGGAATGCTAATGCGACGGACACATTGCCAGATGAGTGAAGAAGAAAGTGTGGAACAGCCTGAGGACTGCTGGATCCTGCAGTTGATGCCAGCCGAGCTGCTACACGAGATTCTACACGCCCTGCTCGCCGCGAGCGAGAAGGACAGCCAGCAGCAGCTGCGCGACGTGGCGGCATGGTGCCTCACCTGCTCGACCTTCAACGACGTCTGCGACGACGAGACGCGCTGCCGTCTGCGCTGCCTGGCCGCCTACCCGGGCCTCTTCAGCCTGGCGCTGTCGCCCCTCTTCGGTGCACCCAACACCCACTACTTGGCACCTTCATCCGCCTCTTCTTCTGCTTCCCTCTCCACTTCTTCATCTTCTACGTCATCTTCATCTTTTCCCTCTACGACTTCATCTACTTCTACGTCGATGCCATCCTCCTCTCAGAGGAGAGGAGCTGTTGAGGACTACTACCTTGACGAGCTGAGCAGGCCGCCTCGGCTCACCTGGCGCCAGCGTTTCGCCCTGCTGCCCCACCTGCCCCAGCGCGTTGCCCTGTGCGCCAGCGAGCGCGAGGCCGCACACGCCACCCAGGCCACGCACGCCGCCCTCCTCAAGCGCATCTTCCGCAAAGAGGAGGACTCGTGCTCGGCCGAGCACGACGAAGTCGTCTTCACCGTCGACGCCAAGACAGGCCGGCACCACACCAACACCACCGGCCTGCACAACAACCTCCTCGCCGACCACCCGTTCTTGTCCACCAACGAGGCCGCGCTTCTGCGAGTCTTCGACGGCGATGGTGGTGCTGGTGGTATCGTCGACGCGGCCGGCGGTGTTGACAGCAGCGACGCCGCCAGCGCCGGTGATGAGGTGGCGACGCATAGAGCGAGGCGTAGGCGTGCGCTGTTCGTGGACTCGCTGCTGTACCGGGGCGTGGAGTACTTCGAGATGGAGGTGCTCAACAACCAGGTGAGCTGGAATCGCGCGGTGGCGATCGCCATCGCGCAGCACTTTGACAGCATGAGCTTCCTCGGGTGGACCAGCACCACCATCGCCTACCACTCCGACGACGGCACCATCAGAGGCGGCGAGGTACGGCCTTCTCCAACCTCCCGCCAGCACCTTGCGTTGCTCGTGCCCTGAGCTCACCGCACACGACACGACCAACGATACGACCCAACGACACGACACGACACGCAGGAGAACGAGGTGTACAGGTCCAAGGTCTTCAGCACGGGTGCGATCGTGGGGTGCGGCATCGACTGGGACGCGGGCGACCTCTTCTTCGTCTGCCTCGGCGCGCCCAACGAACCCGCCGAGGTCCACCTTCATCGGCCGCGGCTCGACCGATTGCCGTGGTACCCTGCCATCGGTACGCCGCTTCTACACGCCTGGCGCGCGTGTCGTGTGTGTCATGTGTGTGTCGTGTGTGTCGTGTGTGTCGTGTGCGCACGGCTGATGCGAAGGATGTGTGCAGCGTCGATGAGCAAAGGCGACGAGGTGAAGGTCAACTTTGGGCAGGAGCCCTTCGCGTTCGACCTCAGGACGTTCGTGCGCAAGAAGCGCGCGGGCGATCTCTCGTCCATCGTCGTACGCAACGTCCTGTAATTATAAACATTCGATCTTTCATGTACAATCATCAACCTTGTGGCCACGATTGGCCGAAGTACGTCAGATTGATTTCCCGTACAAGGATGGAAGGAGAGGGCGCCCGCGCCTACGCCGCGCCTGGGCCGACGTCTCCGACGAAATGGAGTGTTGATGATGTCGCCAGTTGGGTGGAGGGAGTTGTGGGAGCTGAGTACGCGGCCATCTTCCGCCGGGAGGAAGTCTCGGGATCCGCCGCCGCAATGTTTGAAGACATTGCAGCACTGGCGTCTCACCTCCTCGCGTTGCACCATGCGCCAGGAGGTGGCGTTTCTGTAACGGCTGCTACTTGCGCCAGAGAGCAATGAGGGTGTTGCGAGCGAGGACCTCCCCGAGTCTCTGACCGCTTTGGGCATCGTCGGCTTCCGCTCGGCGAGCCGCGTCGTCTTTGCGGCTCCGCTCTACCGCAACGTTCTCATCCAGCGGCTCTACGACTCTCGGCTCCGCCCCTTTCACGCTGCGCGCAAGCTGTACGACTTGGTCAGGAGCTGCGTGGTGCGGCTGAACCCCGAGCACCTCCAGCGCTACCTCAGCCCCAGCCCAAAGGACAAGCCGCTCTGCGAGAGGCGCTGGCACATGGAGTTCTATCGCGTAGCTACTTCGCAGCTCAGCAGCCTACACGTCTGAAGCGCCTGGGCCACGCAGACGATGAAGTCAACCTGATGTCTTTGAGTTGAGACACCCCTCTTCACTGTCTTCTTTCGAAAGCCTGCGAGGTCTCGTTCGGCTTGCACGCAGTGGAAAAAAAGAAGAGCAAGGAGCCCACAAGTTCTATTTCTTTCTTTCGTCAGTCGCTGGTGGTCTTCCTGGTAGGGAGTTGTGTACACAAAACGTGGGCTCTGGAGGCTTGCTGGCAGCAGCTGCAGCAGCTCACATGCGAGGCCGCGCCTCAGGGATCAGACGATGCCGGCGCATTCGGAGGTCAGGAATCGGGTCACGTTCTCGTCGCGCAGCGAGGCCAGGATGTCGTCGGGGCACTGCCAGAGGTTCTTCCGCCTCTCCCGCAGGCCCTCGAAGCACGCAAAGAACGGATGGTTGATCGCGTCGTACGCCGTAATCCTGAGACACGACACGACACGACACGCACCGCACACGCGCAGACCTGTGATGAGTCGAGTGGCACGCAAGAGCCAAGGACGGAGGGCGGGTTCGGTGGTTGCTGCGGTACCGCTGCTCGGGATCGAAGGTGAGCATTTTGCTGAGCAGGTCGAGGGCCTCCTCCTTGGTGCGCTCGTCCATCACGGCCACGGCGCCGGCGTTGGCCAGATCGAGCGGCTCGTCCCGCCCAGGCGCAGCCACCACGGCGGCCTTGCCCTTGCCCTTGGCCGGCTGACCCTGGCCCTGGCCCTTGCCCTTGCGCCGCAGCGATGCCGCTGGTGGCTCGTCGTCGTCGTCCTCCTCGGGAAAGAACAGCTGCCGCAGCGATCGGGTGGGCTCGGCCTCGATGGCCGGGTGGGTGTTGAGCAGCGTGAACCGCGAGGGCATGTCGCCCAGCGTGCGCACGCAGTCGGCGTAGGAGAGGATGCTCTTCAGGATCCGGTCCTGGTGGTCCGTGCCCGTTCCCACAAACAGCGGTTTCCTGCACGCCGCCAGTTCGTATGAGACAAAGCGCGTGTCGTATGCGTGTCGTGTGTGTGCGTGTCGTGTGTGTCGTGTCGTGTGTCGTACTTGAACAGAAGTTGTGCGAGGATGCATCCGCAGCTCCACACGTCGGCGGCCTTCCAGTCCTCCTCCGACAGATTCTTCTGCAGGTGGGGCGCCGTCAGGATGATCTCCGGCGCGCGATAGCCCAGGTACGACGAGGCCGGCAGGATGTCTGCACTCCAAAAGCGGACGCGGACCACACAATTAATTACTATCTGTCACGCTAGCGCGGAGCTGGGCCACAATAGTAGTGCCACAATTGTGTGGTGTGTGTGTGTGTGTACGAACCAAAGGGCTTGTTGCACAGGTTGCGCGCCTTGCCGAGCGAGGTGAGCCAGATGCGCCCGTTACCCGCGTGACTGAGCATGATGGAGGTCGGTTGGATGTCCCTGTCAGCGCGCCGGAAAGAGAGTCAGTCAGCAAGAATATAACAATAACAGCAGCAAGACTGACTTTTCTATAATTTGCGCAAAGTGGACAGTACCGGTGCACGATGTGGGCCGAGTGAAGATAGCAAACGGTGAGCAGGAGCTGGTTCATCAGGTGACGAAGCTTGATAGGGAGAAGAAGGAGAAAAAGGAAGGAGGTGAGCCATAGGGAAAAGTGATAGGCACAAACAAGTGGTGGCACCCAGGGACGTACCTGGGCTGTGTTGAATGGGGTGTTGATGGCGTTGATCGCGTGGTCCAGATCATACTCGACAAAGGGAAGCACCATGTACACATCATTCTTTGTTTCATCCCGCATTATGCCTGGCCAAAGACACGACGCACGACGCACGACACACACGACACACGATCAGCAAACCACAGGACGCGCCCATGGACGACGACGGGCAGGTGGTTGTTGCTACCTTTAAGCTCGAGGATGTTGGGGTGGGAGAGGTTGTGATGCAGCATGGGCTCTCGGAACACCAGCGTGTTTCCTCCGCTGCTGGGCAGCTTCTTCAGCGCCACCACGTCCCCCTGCTTCTTCTCCACGGCCCGCCACACCGGACAGTTCCTGTGCGACCCGCGCCTACAATCGATCTTGTAATCTGCCAGAGAAGCGAGAGTGAGTACGTCTGCGGTGGTGGGCCAGTGTGTCGTGTCGTGTCGTGTGTCAGGGCTGCGCCCAACTCACCCGTAAACTTATAAACAAGTGGACCCGTCGGTGCGGACGATCCCCAGATCCACGACGACAGGCTCCAGCTCGTTGGCATCTGTGCGTAATAGACGAGCCACACGCACACGACACACGGTGAGGAGTCCAACCAGATGGCCGCAGGAGGGGTGGAGGGCAAGGGTTGGTACCGCTATGGGGACCGACGGTATGTAATTCCACACTGACCATAACTGCTCCTGTGTCTTCCTACTCTCTGTTTAGTAGGGGTAAAGACTAGTCAGCCAGGCGGTAACGGTGGTGGGTGGCGGGTAGATGGGGGGTGGTGGGGCCGAGAGACGGAGAACGCGTGCCTTCTTCCAACATCATGCACTTCCGTCGCAGCTCCTGCATCTCCTCCTTCTCGATGCGCAGCTTTCGTTCGAGCTCGACTCGTCGCCGCTCCATCTCCTCCAGGCGGTGCTTCTCCTCCTCTTCGCGCCGCCGGTTCTGTTCCTCGCGCTCCCGCAGCTTTTGCTGCTCCGCGGCCGTGCGCTTGCGCGTGTCCTCCTCGAGCCGCTTGCGCTCCAGCTCCTCGGCCCGCCGCTTTTCTTCGCGCTCCATCTCCAGCTGCTGGTGCTGGCGCCGCATCTGCTCGAGCTCGTCCATGCGCTTCCGCTCCTGGTCCTTGAGCCGCGCGAACTCGGCCTCCATGCGCCGGTTCTCGGCCTCGATTCGCTCCTTCTCGGCCTCGAGCCGGGCCTTCTCCTCCTCGGCGCGCCGCCGCTGCGCCTCTTCGAGCCTCACCTTCTCGCTGAGCTCCTCGCGGTGCCGCCTCTCCTCGTCGATCCGCTGTTTGTCCTGTTCGGCCCGGCGCCTCTCGTCCTCGGCGAGCTTGTCGCGGGCCTCCTTGTCCTTCAGGTACCGATCGATGGCCTCCCTAAGCTTGTAGTTGGGCACCACGTCCTGCTTGTAGAAGTTGGTGTTGCATACGGGGCAGGTGGTCTCCTCGTCATCCTGCAAGATGCCGGCAGCAGAAGAGGAATGAGATGTAAGTAGTACATCTTTTTTGTTTGGAGATCCAATCTCGAACGCAGACCCGAGACTCTGCCGCACGATGGTTGTGGTGCGGTGATGTACATACCTTGTGCCAATCAGCAACAGTTGTCTCGCTGAAGGAATGACCACAAGGAGCCATCACAGCTTTTTCCTGATGCAAAAAGAAATTTGATTGATTGAGCTGAGCCAAAAGGAGGATTCATGATGAGGGGGCGTTTGTACCATTATCTCGTATGTTACGGGATCTTCGAAGACGAATCCCATCGATTCATCCATCGGCTCGCCTTCTTCTGCAGTATCCCAATTCATCTTTATCTTACGCGCTTATCGGCAGACCTTGATCTAGATTGCGGCTTTTCGGCACACAGGTGGACCTCTCCAAGCACGATTCTTATAAGCTTGGCGATAGAGATGGGGCGGGGTCTTGCGTCTCCTTCCGCCGAATCTACTCTCAAGGCCTTGTCCTCAATCTCAAGTTTGCGGTGTAGTTCGAAATTTCCCTCCGCCGTTGTGCGAAATTCGCTTTTCTGTCAAGGTCGGCTCTTCGTGTGGTGCGGGCGGAACGAGTGCCGTTGTTGGCTTCGCTGATGCCCGAACGCCACTTGGTGACCGTCCCCTTCAAACGGGCGCGCAACGCGACCTTCTTCTTGATCCCCTTCCAACGGTGGTGTGCGTCCACCACTGGTTATCTATTTCCCTGCTGCTCGCTGGCGCAGTGGAGCGGGATGGCGCGGGGAGATACGCACGCAAGCGGAGGAGTTGGAACCGCAACCAATTGGTTGGTTTCAACCCCTCTGCTGAGTGTCCGATCCGCACAGCTCTCTTCCTTGAAGGCGAGTGGGCCTGTCGGACGCACAGCACGCGCCAGGGGGAAAGTAAATGGTGGCCCGTTGCTCCGGCGGCCGTTGCAATTTTTTTTTTGCCCAGCTGGCCGTTTTGAACATTGTCACTGTACAGCCATCCATCATCCATCACTCCTGCACATCTCTCCTTCCTTGCTTGATCTCTTCTCTCAATCAAATCGGTCTGCTTCTTCCTGTCCCGAGTCCGTGCCATTTAACAGCATTTTCATTTCATTTTTATTTATTGTACATCCCTATATCCCATCGCATCCTCATCTGGCTCTTGTAGAGGTACTACTTCCCACTCCTTCTTGTCAACAATGCTTGATTGCCAATGCGGACCGTGAGGCGGAAAGGAGTCGTGGCGTCATTGCTACTTCACGAAGGCATCAACTAATCGCTCGCTCGATCATCAACAAAACGTAGGCCACAGCGCTTTGCGCAAGCACTCCCGCTCGAGGCACGTTGGGGATGGAGAAGGAAGAAATCCATCAACAGCCGAACCCTCCACTCGCGTGAATCTCGAGACAAATCGATCGATTACCATCAGATTGGAATGTCAGCCACGGGCACGACGGTGAAGAACAAGGGGATGAAGCGGAAGGAGCGGGACAGCGATAAGTTCTTTGAATTCATCGAGAGCCCGCCCATCACGAGCCACGCAGCGCCCGCGACCACCGGTGTCGAAGAACATGGAGAGGAGAGCGGAGATGGACAAGCACAGGGAGAGGAAGGAAGCAGTCGCATAGAGCCGCATCCACAACCATCATCATGCACACACGAGGGAGGAAGCACCATCATGATCGAGGCTGCCTGTGCCGGCACGGTTGAATCGTTGGCTGCTATCGTGCGGCCACCAATGATGGAATTGATGGGATCCGAGTCCCTCAAGGATGGCTTGTGCCAGCCCATGACGCCACTCAATCCCGAGGAGGAACTGCGGAGCATTCGCACCTTCGTCGGGACGATCGCACTCGGCATCGGGCAGCTCCAGCACACGCTGCAGAGATCGCATACCCAATGGCACTTCAATCACATCGTTGGGCAGCTCTCTCAGCTCTCGCAGGAGCTCACCGGCCAGGTCGAGCAGACCACCTCCCTCTACACTCTCCTGGTTCGCCTCCTCTCCCTTTCAATCTCTTTCATCTGAAAATCAGCCACTAATCTTCCTCTACTTCTTCGACTTCATCGTTGCTTCTCTTTCATTCTCCATCTTCAGCAAAATCACAACTGTCTGGATGAGATGAACCGCAAGGGGGCGTCCTACGCCGGCTTCTTCAGGTGCGAGCTCTCTTTGCGTGTTCACGAGTTCATCTCTCATCTCTCACCACGCTCTCTCTCTCTCTCTCTTTTGCTACCGCGCCAGCGTTCTCCCCGAGGAGTGCACTCTGCAGGTGCTCTCGTTCCTCTCCGAGCGCGACCTGGCGAACGTGGCGCTGCTCAACCGACAGTTCAAGCGGTTGGCCGAAGACGACGCCATCTGGCGACTTTTGTCGATGCGGTACCATACACAACACACGCACACACGCACACAACACACACGACACACAGCCGCACACGTGCGACTATTGAGTCGCTGGCGACTGACCCGGCGAGTCATCACCGCTCCGCGCGCAGGCGATGGAAGAAGGCGAGGGACAAGGGGAAGGACAAGGCCAACAAGAGGCGGCGGCACGCGTGGCGAGAGTACTTTATCGGTCGTCGGCGCATCGACGCCAACTGGCAGGAGGGGACCTACGCGCTGCGCACCCTCACCGGCCACGACAACCAGCTCTACTGCGTCCAGTTCGACGAGGACAAGATCGTTTCGGGCTCCGAGGACGAGACCATGAAAGGTTCTCTTTCCTTCCTCGTGCGTGTGCGTGTGCGTGTGCGTGTGCGGTGGTGCGTGTGCGGTGGTGCGTGCGCTCACCCGTGGGGGTCGCGTGCAGTGTGGGACATTGCGTCGGGCAAGTGCTTGAAGACGCTGAAGGGCCACACGTCGGGTGTGTGGTGCTTGCAATTTTGGCACGACCGTTTGCTTAGGTACCTATGCAAATAATTAATTATTCGAATAACAAATACAAGAATAATCGTATTCTTTACCGTTATTTTTATTTATTCATTTATTTATTCATTTATTAATTCATATTCATATTCATATTTATTTTAATAATGTTTTTTGTTTTGCGGTGCAGTGGGTCAGAGGATTCCACTATTCGGCTGTGGAATTTGGAGACGGGCAAGTGCGAGCACATCCTGAACGGGCACCGGTACGGCGTGTGGAGCCTCCAGTTCGACGACAGCCTCATGGTCAGCGGAGCCGAAGGTACCACCACCACCATAAATTATAACAAATCAATTATTATTAAAAACAATAAATCATATTTTAAAATATTATAATGTTGCGTGTGCCTTACGTTTGTGTGCGTTGCCTCGTTCCCCCCGACACAGACCAGGCGATCAAGCTCTGGGACATGAACACGCTGCAGTGCACCAACACGCTGCTGGGCCACAAGAGCGACATCTGGTGTCTGCAGTTCGACGCCGCCCAGCAAATGATCGTCAGCGGCAGCGGCTATGAAGGTATGCTCTCTCTCTCTCTCTTCCCATACAAACCCTCAGTGGGCTCACTGTCACGTGTGTGTCGTGTGTGTCGTGTGTTGCGTAGATCGAACGTTGAAGGTGTGGGACATGCGCACGGGCTCCTGCGTGATGACGATGGCGGGCCACCTGGGCGCGGTCAACTCGCTCTGCGTCTTCTACGCCTCTCAGAGCCATCCGCACTGCATCCTCTCCGGCTCCGCCGACCAAACCATCAAAGTGCGCACACCCGTCCGTGCGTGCGAGACATCACAGAGCTGACCACATCGTGTGTCGTGTATCGTGTGCGGTGGTGCGTGTGTCGTGTGTCGTGTGTCGTGTCGTGTCGTGTCGTGTCGTGAACCAACGTAATAGGTGTGGGATAGGCGCATGGGGCTGTGCGAGGCCACGCTCGAGGGGCATCAAGGCGAGGTCCTGTGCATGAAAATGGCCGACTCGCGAAACCCGCGCATCGTGTCGGGCGGCGGCTCCACCTGTAAAACTATCAAAGGTACGAAAGGCCCGGGCCGGGGCTTCCTGCCTCTCCACCTCTGCCAACGTTGCTCACGCCCGTCTCTCTCTCTCTTTCGTTCTTTCTCTCTTTCGCTCTTTCGTTCTCTCTTTCGTTCTTTCGCGGGGGCGTAGTGTGGAAGGACTGGTACAGCAACCTCAGCAGCGTGACCGCCAAACGGGATCGCATATCGCTCTCCCTCTCTGGCCATGACAATGGCGTGTGGGGCCTCCAGTACGACGAGGTACCCTCACCCCCCCCCCCTCCCCTCTCTACCTCCAAAGAACGCGTGTGCGGCGTGAGCGGCGTGTGCGAAACGAGAGGGTATTAACGACAACAACAACAACAACAACAATGGAAACAGGACAAGATCATGTCGGGGTCGGCGGACAAGACCATCAAGATCTGGGACTTTAGTTGCGTCGTCGACGAGGAGCAGCACCACCAGGAGCATGTAGAGGGAAGAGGAGGCGAGATGACGATGATGATGGGCGGCGGCGGCGAGAGTGTGGTGGTGGTGCGAGAGGAGGAGGACGAACATGAGCGACGGACGTACGTCATGGAGACCGACGACGAGGAAGACGGCAACAACAACGGCGGCGGCGGCGGTCAGACGCAGCGGGTCATCGTGCAAGGCAAGCGCAGACGCGAAGAAGACGACGACGAGAGCGCCTGATCGCGACTGCCAACAAAGATGGCGGTGATGGTAATGGAGGATGAGCAGGTCTGTATGCAGTGTGTATTGGACGGACGGACGGACGGATGGCAAATGGAGAGTGTATCTACAAGGCAGGCGAGAGGAGAGAGGACTGTACAACAAGACAAGACGAGACAAGGCGAGATCTCGCACTACTCGAAGGGGAGGGTCTTGTTCCAGACGATGAGGTTGATGCGTTCGCCCTCCTCGAGCTTGACCGCCTGGTGGATGTGCGAGCCCAAGTGGATCAGCGCCGTCCCGATCTCGTGGTCCACCTGCCCACACATCGACCTGGACGTCAGTGGCCGTTCATGAAGATGAAGATGATGAAGATGGTGAAGGTGGAAGAGGGAGGGGGTGTGTGCTACCCGATGCTCCTGCTCCTCGGCGGCGTAGCGGTGGAGCTGCTTGGGGAGCCGCACGACGGCGCTGTCCTTGCAGCCCTGGAAGAGGAGGTGGCCGCCCTTGAAGCCCTCGCGCCCGAGGCACACGTTGAGGGTGATGTCGGCGTTGTCCACGTGCTTGTCCAGCTTCTTGTCCTGCGTCGGCGCGTAGCGGACCGTGAAGGCGTGATGATAGCGCAATCCGAGACCCTTGCCCTTGGCCCCATCTTCGGCTTCTTCGCTGGGCGCCTGAGGGGGCAGCGAGGAGAAGAGGATGTCGGCGATGGGCGAGATGATGCGGGCGCAGATCTCGTCCATGAGGGGCTTGAATCCGCATGAGTCGAGGATGGCGCCGTAGCGATTCATGCTGTTGGGTCGCGCCATCTCGACGCCGCTTCGCTCGAGATGGTCGAGCTCCTGGATGAGGCGATCGCAGAAGTCGCGCCGCAGGCAGGCAAACTTGAACACGCCGAACAGGGGAGTGTCCATCACGCCCAGGATCGCATCCTGCGTGCCCTCGCGCAGCGCTTCCAGCAGCCGTGGCTCGATGAACTCCTCGTGGTATGTGTACAGGTCCGGATGCAGCGGCGTGTAGTGCCTGGACGGTGGTCGTTGCTGGCTGTCCATCTTCTTTTTGAATGAATCAATCAATAATCCGATCAGTAATTTCGATTAATCAAATCAAGATGAAATAAATAAATTGTTGTTGATTGTTGATTGTTTTGTACACCTCTTCTCTGACGTTCTCTTGGTTTGTTGTTGTTCGTAGTCGTCGTCGCTCCTCCTTCTTTATCTTCTTCGTCGTCTTCTTGTGCTGCGTTCTGCTAGACTGTTCGCCTCATCTTCGCCTCTCTTTCTCTCGTCTTTCCTTCCGCTTCCCCAATCGCTCGCGCTCCATCGTTTCGATCGAAAGCCACCACCATCACCACCATCATCAACTCGCCGGTGGTGCGTGCGCTCTTTTGTCCGCCTTGGCCAGGGCGTGCGCGATCGTGTTCTTCACGTCGACCTGGAAGCTGAGCCGCACCCCCTTCCACCTTTCCATCACTGAGTCAGCGACGCACACGCACCACCGCACACGCTGGGGGGGGGGGGTGAGAGAACCATTCGGTGACTTCGCGCTGGGTGCGGTCCATGACCTCGGGGTCGGAGAGGTGGTTGAGGAGGGCCGGCAGCTCCTCCGTCCAGTCCTCCTTCACCGCCGGCAGCGGGCAGTTGTCACCAAACGGGATGAACGAGTCGTTGTCGTAATCTGCACCGCACACGCCACACGCCACACACACCATCGCACACGCATACGCACACGTCAGGTCGTGTGTCGTGTCGTGTCGTGTCGTGTCGTGTCGGTTGCGTACCGGCCCACTTGGTCTTGTCGATGATGGGAATCGAACCGGCCTCGAGCGCTTCGTAGATCCGATGGGTCTCCCGGTTGATGGCGCTCGGTGCGAGGGTGATGGCCGAGTCGAGCATCAACCGACGATCGCGCCAGATGTCGTAGTCCTCCCGCCGCAACTGCGGACCACCAACGACCCCCATGTGAGCCATTTGGGGGCACACACGGCGCCCTTCGCCCTTCGCCCTTCGACTACTGTTGTCAGCGTACCTTCATCACAAAGCAGCGGCCGTCCAGCAGCAGGGATCGGTAAAACGCGTCCCTGCAGCGCCAGATCAGACCCATGACACGACACACGACGCACACGACACATACGACAGGCACCACCGCACACAAACGAGCGTTACCTGCGCGAGGAGACGCTGCCGATGAAGGTGCACAAGTGGGATCGTCGGCTGGCCGTAGGCACGATGGAGTTGGAGTGCAACAGCGAGCCGAATCCCGCGCGCGTTCCAAGGGGCATCCACCTAAGAGCGCCACACAACCGCACACGGTCAGCCCAATAACACGACACGACACGCACGACACACACCACCTCACGACACACATACACACACTGACGTACTTGACGTTGGGATGGCGCTGCTTGATGGCGCGCGACCAGTAGGGCCGATACACGAAGTTGGCCTGCGCGTACCAGTCGCGGTCGGCACACGTTGACTGCGGCAGCACACCGCCGCTGTTGGCGCCATTGCTGCCATCACCTTCTCGCCTGCCTCGCTTGGCTCGCTCCAGCGTCGAGTCGTCATCGCCTTCGCCTTCGCCTTCGTCGCCGTCGTCGCCGTCTTCGTCGTTGTCTGCGGCCTGGCCGGCGCGGGCCATGGCCATGGCGACGTCGTCGTCGCGATGAGGCCGGCAGAGGCGGCGGAGGGCTTGCGCTTGCGCTGGTAGTCGGGGTACTCGTCGTCGGAATGGATGACGCCCAGGACGGAGATGCCGAGCTGGCGCGCCTGCTGGAGGTAGTTGTGGATGAACTGGTGGTCGCGGCCGACGGGCGAGCAGGCCTTGGTCTGGACGACGATGATGGAGTGATTGCAGAAGAGATTCTTGTAGCGGCCATCGCGCCACAGATGGATCTTGCGCTCCTCGCGCTCGCGCTCGCCTACCATCGCATCGCCCTTGCGCCGAATGACGGGGCCGCGCAGGTCATCGCCCAGATCGGAAGATGACGATGAAGATCGGCCGCTACTCGATGCGGCAATCTCGGCTTCCCCCTTTTCCAGGATGAGATTGACGCTTCGGCGCGGCTCGACGGCTTCGAACATGACGGACTGTATCCAATCGTGAACGAGGAAGTCGGGCACCACCCTGCTCTCGTCGAGCACGATCACATTGAGTGCCGAAGCGTCGCCATCTCCATGCGCGCAAAATCGATAGGGATTCGTCTTGTCGAAGGAGGTGCCGCCGGCCTCCTGGCCGTAGGAGACGATCTGCACCAGGCTGGCCTTCTCACGATGGTGGCCAAAGAGGCCGATGTAGAACATGCCGGTCATCACCAACAGGGGGAAGGTGAAGACCAGGCAGTTCGCCAGTCCCTTCTTTCGCACGCTGTGAACTGCTCGTCGCAGGGCCATCATCGACAGCCACACCATCCGCGCGCACAGCGAAGACGCCATGGCCTTAAGTTGCAGAGAGATGATGGTGAAGAGATTGGGCCGATTTAGATTGGTTGGGGATTCAAAAAAGAAATCGGCTCTTTTAATCCTTCACTCCGGAGGAGGTTGACACGTCCGTGTGTTGTGATCAAGAAGATGATCAAAGCGAGCGAAGCGGAAAGAGGGAGTTTGAACACACGTACAAGTCGTGTTGTTTCCATGGATCGCAGGTATACATCACAATGGTCGTGAAAGAAGAGGAAGAAGAGGAAGAAGTGGAAGATGGAGAGACTAGAAGGGAACCATCGGCACTACACAGTCACTACGCCTCTCAGAGGAGGCGGACGACCACGGCGCAGATGTCGTCGCCGCTGCCGAGGTAGTAGGAGTGCTCACGAATCCGCACAGCGGCGGTGAGTGCATTCCGCTCCTTCATCGCAATGGCCGCCGACTCCTCGTCCGACAACACGTCCCACACCTGGCCACCGCCATCGCCCAAGGTTAGCGCTGCTCTCCGCGCACGCGCGCGCAGACTGGTGGGGGTGGGTGGGCTGACGTACTCCGTCGCAGGCGAGGATGAGATAGGCGTGCTTGGCGTCATCTTCGTCGTCGTCCTCGACCACCTTCTTCTTTTCCTTTTCGCGCGAAGACTTTGAGAGGCGGCGGTGACGCCGCAGCCTGCAGCCAGACGAGCGTGCGTTAGCAACGCTGCACCCGCGACACACACCGACCGCAACGGCAATCTCGTACCTTGGAGGGGAGGGAAATGGTCATGATGGTGGGCTCCTCCACCACCTGCGGCGACCACGAAAAATCGCCCAACGCGCGCGAGACCGCCAGACCACCGAATCCGCCGCCTGCGGCCGGAGGCGAACAGACGCCCCATCAGCTCAATGAGGCCCATGCGGGGAAATGGGGGGGGGGGAAGCAGCGGCG
>LQHA01000016.1:0-31406 GCA_001567625.1 Acanthamoeba polyphaga | reverse complement strand
GGTGTGTTGCGAACCTGAAGACGTGTTCGGGATTCCGCTCGAGATATTCCTGGAACTTGAGGAGGTACTTCTCCTCGCTCTCCTCGTAGTCCTGTTGCGAACCTGAAGACGTGTTCGGGATTCCGCTCGAGATATTCCTGGAACTTGAGGAGGTACTTCTCCTCGCTCTCCTCGTAGTCCTCGTTGCCCAGCATGGCGCCCTCGTCGATGCCGCCCTGCGACTGCTTGCCCTTCCCTTTGCCCTTGCCCTTGCCCTTGCCTTTTCGGTCGTCGCCGCCGCATCGCTCCATGTTCTCCTCGTCCTCCATCGCGCCCGTGAGCTCTTTGCTCCACTGCGCGGCGAGCTTCTTCTCCTTCTTGCCGACGACGGATCGTGGCACCTCCTCCTCCACCTCCATGTAGAACCCGTAGAACCCATGGCCTCGTGGTAGCGCCTGCTGCGTCTTCTCTGTCGCTGACAATCGTTCACGTCGTCAATCAGTCAACGCAATTCATGGGTCAACGAGGTGACTGGTCTGGCTGAGGTAGGGTGCGCACCTGCGGGCTTGGACTTGGTGGGCGTGCTGGTGGAGGAGCTCGACGGTCTGCTCTCGGTCTGGTCGGATATGGTGAGCGCGGACTGGAGCAGCTTCTCGAGGTCCTTGTCGTCAGTCTGCTTGAGCCAGTCGTCGCCGGCGCCCCAGTCATCACCGCCAGCGCCCCAGTCGTCGTCGCCGCCGCCTGCGCTCTCGGTTGAGGCCGTGGCAGTCTCTGCAGTTTTGGCCGGCTCCGCCTGCTCCTCCACGCTGCAGGGGCTCTGGCCTCGGAGCACTCGCCAACTGAGAGAGTGAGTGTGAGTGAGAGTCGATAAGGGGCAACGCCCGAGGAGGGGAGCGGTACCACTTCGCAGGACCGCTGCGCTCGCTGTTGCATTGTTCACTGTTGCAAGCAAAGATGTACAACTGTGGGGCGCACACGAGCACGGTGAGTCGTGTGAGCTGCGCCGCCTGAAGGGGAAGGCGAGGGCCGAGTAGTGGCGGTACGGTACCGCTCGGTCGAGGTCGGGCAGGTGAGGCAGGGGCGCGTAGGCCTGCGCCACGAGGTGCATGAGCTTGCTGCACTGCCCGCAGCGGTAGTAGGACTCTGGTGGCGGCGTGCCGATCCAGAACTGGGCGAGATGCAATTAAATCGCGATTAGATGAGGCTCATCCCGCAGAGATGGAAGGAATCAAAACACGAGCGCCATACGGTGCATGCAAAGAGGAAGCATTAAAGCCTAGACGGAGATGGTGCAAGAGGCGGGCCGTACGGGCTGGCCTCCGATTTTGCTGGACCAAATGTTGTCCTCTTCGGCACGCTGCCCAATGTAGCCCAGGATGACCGGCTTCTTTGGAGGCTTCTGCCCTGCACCCGCTCCTCCTCGCGCAGGCGACCGCACTACCTCCACCTTGTTCATCTGCATCCCGCCAGCTCAAAAAATTCACAAAAGAAAACACATTTTCCTTTATCATTTCTCTTTGTTCCCGCGGGAGAAATATCTGTCGACAGCCGACACGTCCGCAGGTTGTGTGCGTGTTGTGTGTTCCAGGAACGCAGTTCTTGTTGGTCTCTTTTGTTTTGGCCGTGTTGTCAAGTTGTGAGAGTGTACAACAAGACAAGGCAACCAAACAGACTCGACCACCAGCATGAACAAGAGAGGAGGAATCGCATCGCCGTCGTTCACATCGCCGGTGACGTCGCCACCGACCTCACCCCGAGGAGGCCAAGGCGGCGACGCGGGGGGTGACGGGGGCGTGGAGCTGACGGTAGTCAAGGGCGGCCGCCTCTACTCCAATTTCGTCTACCTCAACCCCCTCGACGCCAAGGCCCTCACCCTGCCCACCAAGCCTGCCGGCCTGCCCCACAACACCTACCTCCTCATCAACCTCCACCTCTACCTCTTCAAGTACGCCACCTATTTATCTATTTATTTTTCTAATAATAAATAAATAAATAATATAAATAATATTTATTTGTTGCAGGCCGAGCGAGACCGTGCGTCAGGGCACGATCGAAATGAACGACTTCCAGCGCCGCTCGGTCTACGTGTCCCTCAACGAGAAGGTCATTTGCCGACCCTTTGCGACCAAGTGCGTTGCCTGCTCCTCTCCCAGGCACCACCGCACAGAGCCTGCTCACCCGTTTGCTGTGTTGTGTTGTGCCGCAGGAACAAGGAGGCGGTCTTCCTCTCCGGCCTCAAGTTGGAGATCGACTTCCTGTACGCGGGGTCGAAGGGCGTCGACAGCGCCTTCCAGTCGGGCGAGATCACCGAGGTGAGTCCATCATCGACGACACCACAACACGGACCCACAATTGTAGATCTATCAATTCGTGGGTGTCACTGACCTTTTGTCGTTGTCGTCTGCGCAGGCGCTGCTCACCCAGTTCGAGAACCACTTCTTCACGCGCAACCAGCTGGTGGCGATGGACGTGAAGGGCACCACGCTCAAGTTCAAGGTCACCGATCTCGAGCTCGCGCGCCTGGGCAATGAGGACGCAGCCGCCGACGTGTCCGCCAAGCACCGGGCCTCCACCGTGCGCGGCGTGCTGATGAAGCAGACTGGCATCGAGCTGGTGCCCGTCATGGGGTCGGCGCTCAAGCTCGTGACCGTCTCCTCGGGCGGCGGCTCCTCTGCAGTGTACGTCGGTCCCTCCATCTCGCCAACCACACCATTTCTTCATCGATGGGCTGTGGCTCACTCCCCTGTTCTGACAGAATGCCCGAGATCTTCAAGCCCAGCTGGTCGTTCGAACAGATCGGCATCGGCGGCCTCGACGACCAGCTGTCGGACATCTTCCGCCGCGCCTTTGCGCCACGCGTGCTTCCGCGCAATGTCACCCAGGAGCTCGGCATTGACCCCGTGCGAGGTGCCATTGTCTCTTCTCTCGCACTACAAGCACAGCTCAGCACATAACTGACATTCCATCACGTTGTAGGCATTCTGTTGCACGGCGCGCGGGGTGCGGTAAGACGCTGATCGCCAAGAAGCTGGCCAAGGTGCTCAAGAGCAAGAAGCCCATCTACGTCAAGGGTCCCGAGATCTTCGACCCGCTGGTGGGTCGCGCTGAGGAGAAGATCCGCGAGCTGTTCGCGCCGGCGCTGGCCGACTACCGCAAGTTGGGCGACGACAGCGAGTGCACGTGGTGATCATGGACGAGATCGACTCCATCGCCGCCAAGCGCGGCATGCGCCAGGGCGGCACCGGCGTCGACGAGCGCGTGGTCACCCAGCTCCTCTCCATTCTCGATGGCGTCGAGGACATGAACAACATTCTGGTCATCGGCATGACGAACCGGATCGACATCATCGATCGGCTATCCTGCGCCCCGGCCGCCTCGAGATCCACGTCGAGATCGGCCTGCCCGACGAAAAGGGCGCCTGCAGATCCTCGAGATCCACACGACGCGCATGCGCCAGGCCAAGCGGCTGGCGGCGGACGTCGACCTCAAGACCCTCGCGCTCCAGACCAAGAACTTCACTGGCGCCGAGCTGTCGAGCCTGGTCAAGAACGCTTCCGGTACGTACCTCATTCCCCGCCCCACTGCGATCGGCGAGACGGAAGGGGTGACTGAATTATTTGCGTTGCATTGTGGCTGGAATGCAGCGTTCGCGTGTTCGCGCGAGATCAACGACCCGATCAACCAGGACCAGGGCATGGCCAAGGCCAACCCCATCGTCAACGCCAAGGACTTTGACAAGGCTTTCGACCAATCCGTACGGAAATTTCACTCTCTTTGTTTTCGATGGAAGAGCTCGCGTTTAACCGAGTCTGGTCCATCTACACACACAGGAGCCCGCATTCGGCCGCTCGGGGCAGAGCTTCAAGAACTGCATGCGCAACGGGATCATCCACTTCAGTCCCGCCTTCACCGAAGTCCTGGAGGACGCGCGGCTCTTTGTCCAACAGGTGCGTGGCCTCGCTCGTCAACCTGTTGGACAATCGCGTCGTCTAACGCTGAATTGATGTGTGTCGGCGACTAGACGGTGACGAGCTCGCACACGAATCTGGTGTCGGTGCTCCTGGAGGGGGAGCCCGGGTGCGGCAAGACGGCGGTGGCGGCCATGCTGGCCCTGGAGAGCGGCTTTCCGTTCGTGAAGCTGCTGTCGCCGAAGGACTTTGTCACCTACAACGACGTGGCCCGGTGCCAGCTCATCAACAACACCTTCCTCGACGCCCACAAGTCTCCGCTCTCCGTCATCGTCATCGACGACATCGAGCGATTCCTCAGTACGAGAGACCACCTCCGTCTTTTCTTCACGTTCGCAAACGCGAACCAGTTCGTTTCACAGCTGACTGTGATCTCTTCGCTTTCGTTAGACTACTCGCCTGTGGGACACCGATACTCGAACGAGATCCTCCAAGCGCTGCTGGTCCTCATCCGCAAGGAGCCGGCGAACGAGGTACAGCCCACATAACGCCTCGCAGGGCAGACAGTGTGACTGACGTCAGTCGAACCATTTTTCGTGTACACCAGAACAAGAAGCTGCTCATCCTGGGCACCACCAGCAAGCGCGATGTGCTTGAGGCCCTGGAGCTGAGCCAGATGTTCGATTCTGTCCTGCGCCTGCCCACCATCACCAAGGGCGAGGAGATGGCCCGCGTGCTGGCCGAAATCGAGGTACGCACTCCTTCGGCGCACACGCACACCACACACCGACTGACCGATCGACATGGTTGTGGGCACAACAGGGCTACTCGGAGGCGGACATCAAGGAGATCACGCGGATGCACAAGGAGGGACAGGCGGTGCCCGTCCGCAAGCTGTTCCTTGTCGCCGAGCGCGCCCTGCAGGAGTCACGGGGCAAGGGCAAGAGCGTGGTCGAGTGCTTCTTCAAGTGCATGCTCGACTACGGCCTGCGCCGCTGACAGTACACGTAGAGCTTGAATATTAATAATAAAATAAAAAAATGCCCACAAATTCAGGGGTCGGGAATGACTTCTTCGGGCGGCAACTCGGCCAGGTCGAGGGGCAGCTCCACGGTACGGTACTTGGAGAACGACGACAGCGGCCGGTTGGGTACCAGGTACTCCCGCAGCCCTGTGCGTCAGAGAAATGTGAGATATGTTGCGAGTGGGAGTAGTTTGTTGGCCGGTGAGTGTCGTGTGGGGGCACGCACCGACTTGGCCGTCCTCGGTCCGGGTGAAGCCGTCGCCACGGAAGAGGTGGGTGAGGCCAATCTCGTGGTAGAGGAACGCCCTCGTGTGGCCCAGCGTGCCGCTTGACTCCAGATACCTGCGGTGGTGTCAACGCGGATGTCCATGGCCGTATCAGCCAGCATTGCTTGATGAGGAAGGAGGAGGTACAGAGGAGGGGTACCTCTCGAGGGTCATGTAGTGGTGATGGTCCCGGCCCTCGAGAAACGAAGCGCAGATATCGAACTCGGTGAAGCGCTCCTGCACTTCCTCCAGCGTGTACTTTGGCAACAACTGCGAAGAAGATCAAGTTAGGATTTGGATGAGGAGCAGTGCGATGAGGAAGAGCACGCGTACGTGGATGTGGGGCGCCACTTTGGGCCAGGCCTCAGGGAACGTGTCGCGTACGAGCTCAAACACCCCGTCCCACGTGGCCTGCCTGGCCTGCACCTCGGGGAACAGGCACAGCCTGAACCGATAGCCCTCTGTTTCCAACAAACGTTCATTCATAGGTCAGGCGAGCCCCTGGGCGAGGCGCCAACAGGCCAACAGTTGTTGAGGAGAGAGGTGGTAAACCATCGAGGGTGCGGCGGAGCCAGGGCGTGTCCTTGCCGATGGCCAGCATGATGTCCCGCGGACTCTTCCCACACAACCGCTCGAGGCCGTCCGGCCCCACCACCCACGACAACCTGGTGCAAATGGGAGTCAAGAAGGAAGTGTGAACGGGAGCGCCCAATCCCAAGACCCATACGTGATCGCTATGATCGTAGCAGTGGCGGTGGTGGTGGTCGTACCGTTTGTTGGGTTCGTCGCTGAGAAGGCGGAAGTCGTCTTCGGTCTGGCCCTTCGTGACGCGTCCGCAGATGCCGCGCACGCGTCGCCGCCCGAGCGGCTCCCGCCTCTCGAACAGCTCGGCCAACTCGTCGATGTCCGCCACCCACTCCACCTCTTCTTCCTCGCTGTCCGCCTCTTCGTGTTGTTGCTGTTGTTGTCGTGGGTCGTGGTCAGGCGCCTTTCGCTCCACGAGGGTGGACGTCGAGGTGGTGCTGGTCCGCTGGTAATCACCTCCACCACCATCGGCAGTCCGGGATTCCACCGTGTGCGTGGTGGTGCGCTTCTGTCGCGTGGTGGTGGTGGTGATGGCGGCGGTGGGGCTGCTGCTGGGCGTGGAGGTGGTGGTGCTGGTGCTGGTGCTGGTGCTGGTGGTCAGCGTGGTGTCCATCCTGTCCACCTTGGTGCTCGCGTTTCCGGTCGTGTCGTTTTCGAGAACCATCCTGGTGGTCGTGTGTGCTTTGCGCTCTTCCTTGTGGTCAGGTGGTGTCGAATGGCGGTGCTGCGTGCTGTGCCTGGGGTCTTGTGGTTTCTGCATGTAAGTCCCGCTCTGCACGCACGCCACTTACCGGGAGCCGGGGCGGAGGCTGCGAGTCGTGCGAGTGCGCTCTCGCGTTTCTGTTTACCAGTTGCCAAAAATTTCGGTGGACTTAGTTGGTGGTCGCCAGCTCGTTCGCGGTGTGGGTTGTCCCGCGTTTGGCATCTTGTTAAAAAAAGAAAAAAGAAAAGAAGAACGGAAAGAAAAAGAACATAGAATAGAGAAATTAAGTTTCCTTTCTTTTCTTTAGGGAAAACAACGTTACCAGACGGTGCACCAGCGTAGGGAACGCACACAGATCCAACCAACGCGCCACATTGATTGAGAAGCAGGTTAGGGATAAGGCGAACTGCAACAATGAGGCGTGCGATGGCTGGGATAAACCGGCCCCAGTGCATTCGCTCAATTACGACTTCTCGCGCTACGTCAGCTTTTGGTGGCCGTAGATTTGCGACGACGACCAGTGTACGCGCCAGAACGCTCACTTCCTCTCCCTCCACATCTTCGGGCATTTTGCAAGGGGCGTATCGATGCCAGAGCGCCAGTAGTGGTGTGCGGCACCAAGTTCGAACCTACGCGGTGAGATCCAGCGAGTTCGCGAGTAGCAACGCTGGCGACCACGGCACGCCGCTCCCGAACGGCAGGCTCAAGACGCTGTGCGATGAGCTGCGAGGGATACGAGCCGCAGCCAAGGCGTCCAAGGCCCAGGGAGGTGAAGGCCTTCACCCCGATATCGTGCGCCTGCTCGTGGACTTTGAGGTGCGGCTACACGTCTCCCTCTTGCCCACGCACCGTGCCAAGAAGAGGCCTCACCAAAAAGCTTGCTTGTGCAGGAGATGACCGAAATGCACAAGCGCTACGTGAAGGAGCTGCCGCTGGCCAATCCTCAGGACATCTTCACGAACGGCGAGATACGGTACACCTCTCCTCTGCAGCTTAAGGAGCTCAACCGCTGCAAGCGCGCTATCACGAGCTGCATGCTAACGCTTGCATTGCAGATTGGACGAGCTGGACATCCTGGGCTTCGATTACGACTACACCTTGGCCTCCTACACGGACAAGGTGTCGTACTTCATCTACGACAAGGCGCTCCAGTATCTGCTCAAGAACCATGGGTACACTCCAATCTCTCTTCGTCTCACCTTTTACCCTCATGAGCTCACTCTTCCGCTGCGCTTCACTCAGTTATCCCCAAGAGCTGAAGCACAAGACATTCGATCCAACGTTCGCTATTCGCGGTCTGCACTACGACACCAAGAAGGGGTACATGATGAAGCTGGTGCGTTCCTCTGGCTGCGGCTCCGGTGTAACCGGCACGTAGTGGCTCAGTTCTTCTTCCCTGGACAGGATTACCTCAATTTGATCCAAGCGGATACCGTGCACTTCGGCCGCACCAAGCTGAGCGAGGATCGACTCTACTCCGCCTACCCTTCTCTGTTTGTACGCTCTCGCACCTGTATACTCTCGAAGGCATCTCCGTTCGGGCACCTGCTAATCGCTACGGCTTGGCATTTCTTGGCCTCCCCCCCCCACACACACGCAGATATCGCGCCAGTACATGGCCGAGAACATGCGCCTGTTGATCGATATCTTCGGCCAGCCAGAAGCATGCCTCATCGCCGACATCATTCAGTATCTCGCGGATCGAAAGACTGAATTCGATCCTGGTACGCGCTCAAGTTCCTTCGCCTCACACACACACACACACACACACACCGCTGCCTGACCGGGCCATCCACACAGCCTATGTTTACGAGGACGTCAGCAAGGCTATCCAGCATGTCCACGCCTCGCGCCTGCTGCACACCGAAATCATGAACCACCTGGATGTCTACCTCAACGCCAATCCGGCCCTGGGCGAAACCTTGTGGCGAGTAAAGGAGGCCGGCCGGCAGGTACGATCGAATTTTCTTACGTGCAGCGATGGACCTCGTGCACAGCAATGCAGCTGCACAGCCGAATGTGATGTTAATTGTCTGCTGCCTACCATCCAGCTATTCCTGGCGACAAACAGTCCGTTCGACTTCGTCAACGCGGGAATGGAGTTCCTGCTGCAGGGCCACCTGCCCAATGGAGTCAAGCACTGGACGGAGATGTTCGACTTGGTAATGACCAGCTGCCGCAAGCCGTCGTTCTTCCTCCACAATCGCCCGTTCCGGTGCGTCGGCGCCTTCCTTTCGCTCTTTCTTATTGGCCTGGCTTAAGTGGCTCATCCTTCTTCTTCTTCTGCTCAGAGTGTACGATCCCGCCACCGGCAGAGTGACCTGGGATAGACCCAACCCGAAGAACTACTCAGGCCAAGTGCTGGTGGAGGGCTCGCTCAACGTACGTCTATGTTTGCCATCACTCTGCGCCGGTACTCGCGGAGAGGCTGACAGTTCTCTCTCTCTCTCTCTCTGTGTGTGTGTGTGTGTGTGATGGTGCACACAGCAATTGATTGCGCTCACCGGATGGAAGGGCGATCGTGTCCTCTACTTTGGCGACCACATCTTCCACGACTTGAAGGAGCCCTCATCGGTCGCCGGCTGGAAGACGGGAGTCATCATTCGAGGCAAGCTTACCTTTCCCGCTCGCGTGTGTGTCTGGTTTCCTCACACGTTGTTGTTTCCTGCAGAGCTGGAGAAGGAGGTCGAAATCCAGAACTCCAGCGTGTACAGATCCGTGTTGGCTGAGCTGTTGGAGGTAACCTCCCCTCCCCACTCATCTTAAGGCGTCCAAGAGAAGTGGGCCTGGAGCATTGACCTTCCTTGGGCGCAGGTCGAGCGCTTGATGAAGAAGTGCATGTTTATATCTGGGGAGTGGTCGCAGGAGGTCGTTTTCGCCCTCCGGCAACACCGAATACGGTTGAGGAAGGGTACACTTTCGCCCATTCCACCACCAACCCAGCTCACCCATCGCCGCTTTCTTGCTCACGATGACGGTCGCGCGCAGACCTGAAGAACTGTATGAACCCCACCTTCGGGAGCGCCTTCCGAACGCACAAGCATGGTACGTGAGAGTCACAACTCGTTCTATGCACCGTGTGTCCGTTCGCTCACACACCGCACACAACATCAACAGCGTCGCACTTTGCGTATCTGCTGCAGCGATACTGCCGGGTGTACACGAGCAAGCTGGAGAACTTCCTCAACTACCCGACCCACTACGTCTTCTACCCCGAGCGAACGTTCCTCCCGCACGAGGCGCAGATCCCTCCGGCCAGCCTGTGGAAGACCATCTGCCCGCCCCGCGGCGATCATCACGCCGGAGACGAGTAAAGAGACCTCAACAAGACGCCCGCGCCCGGTGTGAACATAGGAAACCTCGAGTCGTCTGCCCGGCCCAGCCCAGCCCAGCCCTGGTAAGTGTAAAGACTCGCAAGCTCAGGCTCTGAGATCGAAGAACATGACGCATCGTTCGTTGTATTTGAAGCTGGTCTTCTTCTTCTTGCACGCATGGTCCGGGCCAAACCTACTGGGACACTCGCACCGACTCTAAACGAGCAGCCGTGGGTAAGTAACAGCATCACCACCAACAACCACCACCAGGTGTGATCACGTCATGGCCTGGTGGGCGTGGGCGGCGTACCGGCATCAAGATCGACAAAGGACTGCTGCTGGGGCGGCGGGCTGCTGGCGCCTTCGGAGGAGGAGTCGGTGGTGACCTCCTCGGCGATCCTGCTCTTGGGCTGGACGTGGCCGAAGTGCTGGTGGAACCATTTCCGCTTGGTCTCCTCGTCGGCGGTCCCACCCTCGATGTACTCGTAGAGCGTTCCCTGCGCAGACCAAGCACCGAACACACGACACGGCCAGCAACGTCAATACTTCATCTCCTCATGAGTGCCAGCGCGTGGGGTGAAGTGTGGACCTGCTTGAGGTGAAGCTTGACCCGCTGGTACTCGCATCGCTCCTGGTTCCTCCTCGTTCGCTCGGCCTTCTTGTGCACCTGGTCCCCTGCACACGGTACGAGCGTGGGCCACGTGTTGGCCAACGAGAAGTGGGGAGAAGGTGCAGAGAGAGGAGAGTACTGGTCTTGATAGCGCCAGCCCGCCACTTCTGCATGATGGGGATGCGCCGCGTCTCACGCTGCGCCTCGAGCTGGGCCGAAGGGAAAATAGCCAGGGGAGTGGCTCCATTCGCGCCTGCACAATTCGATTTAATTCGAAATTCATTCGCACGAAATGGACAAATAACGCAAACGAGTAGATCTACCTGCCCGCAGACCGGTGGTCTGAGCCCAAGGAAGTGAGGTGCGAGCAAGGGAGGGCTGCAGAGTAAATTAAAGTCCAATTAATTAAAGTGGTTGAGATTGGCCGGAGCAATGCGGATTGAGTTGAGGAAGAAGAAGGGAGAAAGTGTCCGAGTATGCATACCACCGCCGTGGAGCGGCTGCCAAGAAGGCGCTGGCTGTACATGGCGGCAGGTGAGATGGAAGTTGATCGATTGGGGTGGCCAAGGGGGGTCGGGGGATAAATCCGGCGGCCGCTACCGGAAAAAGAAAGGAGAGAAAAGACAGCGGCAAAGGTACTGCCGGAGAAGGCCGCGTCCAATCCAAATCAAAACCACCAACGGACAGAAGAACGAATTGGAAGCATCATCATGGGTAAAATCAAGAAGACGAGGAAGTTTGCGGAGGTGAAGCGCATGATCAGCCCGAAGGATGCTCGCGTGTACGCTTGCCTGATTTTTCATTAATTTTGAAATTTCTGAGATTCGCGTGATTGACAATCTCATCTAATCGTGATGGCCGTCGTGCAGTAAGCACAAGGAAGGTGGAGCACAAAAGAAGCAAGAGGAAGAGAAAGAAAAGAAGAAGGATGCTGAGCTAGTCAAGACGGTGTACGTTGCCATTCCAAACAACTCGTTAAACTGCTCCCTGCAAGCTGTCGTTACTGATTCGCTCTTGATGTGCAGCCCCAAGGCTTCTTCTGCTCTCTTCTTCAAATACAACGCGCAGCTGGGTCCGCCCTACTACGTGCTGCTCGATACCAACTTCATCAACTTCTCCATCCAAAACAAGCTCGAGATCGTCTCCGCGATGATGGACTGCCTCTTTGCCAAGTGTACGCTGACCACCTTCTCGTCTGCTTCTTCTTCCATGTAAGCCTGCGGCTCATCCCTTTGTCTTGTGTGCAGGCATTCCGTGCATCACCGACTGCGTCATGGCCGAGTTGGAGAAGCTGGGTAAGAAGTTCAGGGTGGCGCTCAGGTATGTACTACACACCTCTCTCCTGTGCAACAGCGGTTGAGTTCTTGGTTCTACAATCACCAATGCTGATCGATCTGTTCAAACAACAGAGTGGCCAAGGATCCGCGATTTGAGCGGCTGACGTGCAGCCACAAGGGTACCTACGCTGATGACTGCCTCGTCAGCCGAGTAAACATGCACAAGGTATCAGCCGAGCTTGCACACTTATGCAAGCAACCGAGCCTCAATCGTGCACATTGAACTAACGTACATACGTGACATGCGTGCGTCGTGTCGTGTCGTGTTCTTCCAGTGCTACATTGTGGCCACTTGCGATAAGGACTTGAAGAGAAGAATCCGAAAGATCCCCGGCGTGCCCATCATGTACATTTCGCAGCACAAGTACTCCATCGAACGAATGCCCGAGGCTCTTGGCGGTACGCACCACACCCCCAGCCACCTAGCTCACTGTCGTCTCATCAGCTCATCGCTTCTTCTTTCTTTCTCCCTCTTTCGTTCCAGCGCCGGCCTAAGAACGTTGTGGACCACCTCGCCCAAGCAGTCGTGGTCAATAAATAAAAAGAAAATAAAAAATCGAACAGCGTAATTCGAATTATTTCCTCGAAGGGGCTCGGAAAAGAAGCGATTGCAAATCGGAGGCGGGGGAGATGCTCATGGAAGAGGATGGTGGAGGCTCTTCCCTCAAGCGGAAGAGTTCCCGCTTGGGCGTGCCTACAACTTCGACAGCCCCGCCCAACAAAATCGAAGGCGGTGAAACGATGCTCATAGGCGGCTACACCGTTCGCTTCCCCTTCACGCCCTACCCCAGCCAACTGCTCATGATGGACCGGTGCGTAGGAGTGGACCTGCAATTCGGCCGTGGTGGAGAGATGTGAGTGAGAATAATCTCAGCTGACGAATTTGCAACTGTCGCAAGATTGATACGAGGTTTGAAACAGAGCGAGCATGCACTGCTCGAGTCGCCCACAGGTACCGGCAAGACTCTGTCCCTCCTGTGTGCCGCCCTCGCCTGGCAGGAGAAGGAGAAGGCTGCTGCTCTGCAGGTTCGCGTTGTCCTCTCCCGCTACGCACTCGCTTTCTTTACTGACTCAACGTACGCACAGAGAGCCAAGGAAGCGCAGGCCAGCAAGCGGACGAAGCTCGAGGTGGAGCTGAGTGAAGAGGATGTCGTCCAGGCATTCCCCTCCCTTGACCGACACCGACAACAGATGCAGCAGGAAGCGGAGGAAGAGGCCAAGTACCCTCGCGTGCGTACCACACAGACCGGGCGCACTCAACATCACCATCTTACGGCCTCGCTTGGCTCGTTGATGCGGACCTGGTGCAGATCTTCTTTGGGAGTCGCACGCACAGCCAGATCGCACAACTGCGCAGGGAATTGGAGCGAACGCCTATCGGCCAACGATCAGCGTACTGGCGAGTCGCGACCACTACTGCATTCACCCACGTGTGTCAAAGAGCACTCACAAAAGCTACGAATGGTGAGTGCGTATCGATACTCTCCGTGCGCCACTCAACTGTGCAGCAGATGTGCTTTGTTCTGACGAACTTGCCTTTGTACCACCACAAGCAAGCGGTTGAACGCAAGACAGGCGCAAGGCTGCGGCTGCTCGTACAAGAAAAACAAGAAGGCCCTTATCAACGATGCGGCGCTCCAGCCGGGCGGTGAGCTCGAGGTGTGGGACATCGAGGACCTGGTGGCGCTGGGCAGCGATCTCAAAGGCACAGCCACCACGCCCTCCCTGACCAAACTGATGGCCCAACCACTCTACTCTTAACCTTACGCCCTGTTTGTGCGTGGTACAGCGTGTCCCTATTTCGCGCGCGGTCAATCGGCAAGAAGGCCGATCTGGTCTTCTGTCCCTACAATCACCTTATCGATCCAGGTACGGCAATCGTCGTGGTGGCAGATCGTCTCGCTGGGTGTGGTGCCTGAATTTCAGCCCTTGGTGATGTAATGGCAGGGGTGCGGGGCACCTACGGGATTGAGTTGGAAGGCAACGTGGTCATCCTTGACGAAGCACAGTGCGTGTCTCCTTTCGCTATCGTTGTGGTGGTCACGGCTCATGTGCATTCCTCTTTGCCTCATCTCGCAGTAACATCGAAGATGCCTGTCGGAATGCTGCCAGTGTTGAAGTCTCCTACACGGACATAAAAGGTGTCACTCATTGTCGCTCGTAGGCCAGTGTTAGCGGTGATGGTAACGCGCGTATCGTATGTGGCTGTCAGACACCGCTGCGGTGCTCGCCTCCATCATTCAGGGCACCAAGAACGAGGAGGCTCTTGAGAATCACAGGCTCGTGTACAAGGTAAGTACGCTCCAAGACAGCGCAGAGCAAGAGAGCTGACCAACTTTGATACTTCACGCAACAGTTGCTCCACGAATGGGAGCTTTGGATTGCCAAGACCACGCCGACGCTCGAGCAAAAGGCGTTTGAGACCAACGTCAAGGTGTTCAGCGGGCGAGACAAGCTGGCTCTACTCAAGTACCACCCTTGCCATACCGGGTTCTTGAAGGCAAGGCTTGTGTGTGACACCACCAACTCTGTTAACTGCGCAGTGAAATGGGACTGACCGCCGACAACTACGAAGCGCACCACACGGCAATGGAGAGCGTGCTCCAGTATTCGGCCGAGGCCAAGGAGGGCCAGGACAAACTGAACGCCAAGGGGACTACGGTAGTCCAGAGTACGACCCACATGGCGCTTCATCTGCACGCGCCTATCTTGCTTGCCCACTGAAACGCCGTTGGTGTCGTCGTGTGGCAGGTTTGTTCAAGCTCTGGAAGTTCTTCTTCTTGCACAACGGCAGGTTCATGGACGACTACAGACTCGTGCTGCAGCAAACCTCGCAGAGGGACAAGGAACGCCAAACCAGCTTTTGGGTGCGAACGACCACTTGACATTGTTTTTGTTACCCATCTGCGCGCCGCTCACTGTCCCCTCTACGCCCACGCCCAGGTGCAAACGCTGTGCGTGTGGTGCCTGAACCCGGCGGTGGCCTTCACTGCCTTGGCCGACCAGGCACGCACGGTGGTATTGACCTCGGGAACGCTCGCTCCCATCGAGACGCTGCGCACCGAGCTGGGCGCTGCCTTCCCGATCCACCTGGAGGCGAAGCATGTCATCGACGTGGAAAAGCAGCTTTGGGTGGGCACCATCCCCCGCGGCAGATCGAACGTTGCCTTCAACGCCGTGTTCAAGAACGCCGACACCTTCTCCTTTCAAGGTATGACTTCACGCAGGCCTGCGACTAGGACGACGCACTGGCGACTAAAGAACAGTCTTCTATGTTTTCTTGTTGACCGCAGACGACATCGGCGAGGCCATTGTCGATTGCTGCCGCGTGATTCCGCATGGGGTGCTCTGCTTCTTTCCGTCGTACGGGCTTCTGGAGCGAGTCGTCGAGCGGTGGCGCGCCACCCAGCTATGGGATCGCCTATGTTCCGTTAAGCAGGTGTTCATCGGTGCGACACCGCACACGCACACGCACACGCACCACCGCACACGCAACAAGGTAATCATTCATTCGTTTGGTGAACAGAGCCGCGGCAGAAGGGGCAAGGCGACTTCGACACGCTCATCAAGCGCTACTACGCGGCCATCAAGCGCGGCAACGGGGCTCCTCCTTCGGGACCGGCGTCCGCATCGAATGAGGCACCACCGCCAATGGCGCATTCGCTGCGAGGACGACGCGAGCGCGCGAAAAGCGAACGAGCGGAAGAACAGGCAACGACCACGAATGGTAACACCATCCTCCACCTCCATTCCCGTCGAATGTCAACCGAGTCGTACTCACCCATCTGCGGTCTTCCACGTTGCAAAAGGCGCACTATTCCTCGCGGTATACCGAGGCAAGGTCAGCGAAGGCATCGACTTTTCAGATGACAACGCTCGTGGAGTCGTATCCTTTCACTCACTCACACACACACACACACACGCGCGCGCGCGCGCACGCACGCACGCACGCACGCACACTTTCGCCCCTCCCAATCGCCGCTCGCGCGCGCGTGAGAGAGTGTGTGGTATGATCTTGACTCTAGAAATGATCGCGGTCGGTATTCCGTTCCCCAATCTGTGCGTTCCCTCACCGACCCCATAGCGGCCAGTGCCCGGGTGACTGACTCGTCACTTGGGCTACGTCACCTGCAGGAAAGACCCTCAGATGAAGCTGAAGCGCGAGTACAACGAAATGCACTCGCGCGGAAGGAAAGCAATCATCAACGGGAGTCGGTACACATGCAATCCCCACGTGGCCTCCTTCCCCTTTCTGCTGATCGCCTAGTCGGTTCATGCCCGCGCCACACGTGCAGGTGGTACGAACTTCAGGCGTGGCGAGCTGTCAACCAGGCCATCGGCCGGTGCATTAGGCATCGACATGACTACGGCGCCATCGTGTTTTTAGGTGCGGTCTCTCTCCTTCTTTGAACCACTTAGCTTTTCCCCCCGAAGCAATGCCTCACCCGTCGTCGACAGAGGAGCGGATGCAGCGCAGTGAATCGGTGGCGATGCTGCCGCGGTGGGTGGTGCAGGGCATGACCCACTTCGCCACGCTGCCCGACTCCCTCGCCTCGCTTCGCGACTTTTCCAGTCCGCGCGCGATCGTCCGCCACCGCCTCCTGGCGCCGCCGCCACGCCGGGCAAAGAAGAAGAGCACCCGATCTCGCCGTCTTCGCTGACACGCTCGCCCTCTCTGTCCGCCCCGAGCTGGCCACGCCAGCGCACTCCATCGCCGGCGCCATCGCCGCCCTCGGGCTTCTCGCTCAAGCGGACCGCGTCGGCGCCCTACTTCCCATCCTCCTCGCCTTCTGCCTCACAGCCACCGCGCCCCTCGGGACAGTCGAGCGACTACAACTCGAGCGACGGCCATTCGCCTCTGTCGCCCATCCCGCTCTCGCCGCCTCTTCGCCGACCACTTGGGCATGCGTCGTCCTCGCCCTCCTTCTCCACTCTTTCGCCGTCTCAGCCGCGAGGCTCTCCCTCCCTCTCCTCTCTGTCATCGCCATCGCAAGTGAGAGCCGACTCGAGCTCGCCCTCGTTCTCGTTCTCGCCCTCGCCGCGTCCGCCTTCCCCTCAGTCGTCTCAACCGGGGTCTTCCACTGCATCGTCGCCGTTGCCATCATCGTCGACATCATCGTCGTCGTCGCCAGTGCTGTGCTGCAACGTGTGCTCCTCCCCGCTGGCCTACCAGCAGGGAGCGCAGGAGCAGACCACCAAGCAGTACTTCTGGTGCGTCCTACTCTCTCTCTCCACAGCGAACGCGGGACTGACTTAGATCGATCGGGGCGCGCGTGCAGCAAACTGGTGAGCCACAGCGTGCGAGGGACGCCGCACAGTCAGCCGTGGGAGGTGCCCCTCTACCGCTTGGGCACAGCCGACCTCATCCGCGAGAACTGCCGCGCGCTGACGGAGGACGAGGTGGCCACCCTCAAGCCCGACATGCCCGTCACTTCTTCTTCCAGCGCTGCGACTCCCGGCGAGCAGCAGCGCTCACGGCCGCCCGCGGGAGGTACCGGCGCCGCGATGAAGACCATCTGGGCCACCACCGACGGGCTCGTCTACGTTCCTCTCTTCTGCTGTCGGTACTTGCACGACCCCTCTTCAATCCCCACCGTTGACGCCACCTGATCTTCGTCTCCAACTCGTGTGCAGGTGCAGGCCGCCACGTTGGGTGGGCGTGGTCGTGAAAGCGGCGTCGGGTGCCGGCAATCGAGAGTTCTTGCGGCAGGTGTGGCTCGCGAGTGAGGCTGCCTCTCCCCTCTCCTTCCTGTTGGATTGAAATGGTTAATGGGTGGCCCAGGCGCCGCTGGTTTTTGCCGTGGGTGCACGCGCGCCAAGGGTGGGCCGCAGGTGGCCGTGGGTGGTCAGGTCTGACGACGCTGGGACGCGGGGCGCAAGAATGGCGTGACTGGGCCGTTGCAGGTTTGGGTGGTAAGTTTCTTTGGGCGAAAGCGAAATGGAGGAGGGAAGGATAACTACACGGCCACGGAGAGGTTCTGCTTCCTCTTGGCGTTGGACATGAAGGGCTTCAGCACCCACTCGTTGTCCGCCTCCGTCATGTCTGTTTGTTTGCGAGCAGCAGGGACACACAACACACACATGTATGAAGTGAGCCAAGGCATCCACCGGCAGAGCGGAACGAAACGAAGAAGATGAAGAAGAAAGAGAAGGAGTGCGTACCGACGGTGCCCAGCTTGATTTGGTAGAGCTTGAGTTCGAATCGTGGGCCGACCTCAGTCAGCTCGACGTTCTTGTGTCCCTCCTTCTTGTATGTGTGGTGCCGGAACGAGATGAAGTCGTTCTCGTTGGCAAAGGTGATCACTCGGTGGGCGTCCTCCTTGGGCACGGGGAACAGGTGCTTGAGGATCTTCATCGTCTGTAGTCACCAACACACACAAACGAAGAGAATCGCGATTCATCGACGATGAGCACCTTCTTGCCGACCAACGCGTGATGGTGAATCCTTCACCCTCTTCTGGAGTGGTGCGTACCCTCTCGCCGAGCTTGGAATCGAACTTGTGGAAGATGAGGTGCGGGAACTGCTGCGAGACGGTGCCTCTTTCCTTGAGGTCGTGGCGGAGGACAGAGTTCATGATGCCAAAGTAGGCCGTGGGGCCGTAGGGGAGATGGCAGACCACGAGGCCGTCGGGTTCGCCTCGGTGCTCGTGCACCAGCACGAGGTCGGTCACTTCGTTGGCTCGGCACGTCTCGACGAGCTGCTTGAGCACGTAGTTACCGCGGTTCAGTTTCTGTGCATTGGGGAACACCAGACGCAGCTCCTTGACGAACTGGTTGAGGCGAGAGGAGGGATCGCGCGAAGTGGTGATGACAAGCTTCGGATCTCTGATGCCGGCACGCGCGTACTCGTCGTCGATGCTCTCTGCGCGATGTGAAAGTAGCAGCATGAATTTCAGATGATTTTTCTTGTGAAGTACTAGGCAGGGAGGGGCGCACGTTCAAACTTGGCGGGGTCATCGTAAGGCATCCTCTCGCGCAGCTCCTCCTGCTCCTTCAGCAAATCAGAAGGAATGTTTCGGCCGGCTGTACGAATTCATTGGGAGAGATGTGTGAGGCCGAAATCGCGGAATCGAAAGGCGAGATTAAAAGAAATTACCATCGATGGCCGTCTTTAATCGCTTCCTCTTCTCATAGAGCTCGCGTTCCGTGCCCTCGAGCTGCTTTTTGAACATATATTCCTTCCTCAAACGTGCATTACGGCGAATCTGCAAATTAATGATTAATTATGCTGGCTGGCAGATCAGCAACGCATGTAGCGCACGGTACCATGTTGTTTTATGGAGGCTCGCCCGGGCTCTGGTTAGTTGAATCAGATCAGATGGAGCCGATCGCCAGGAAGGAGTTTGCAATTAACACTTCTTATATTCTTTTCTTTTTCCCCTTGCCCAAATGGGACGAAATTTCAGCAACCCGCAGCCACATCAGCAGCCACGTCAGCCGGGTTCGTCCAAGAAGGACCGCGGCAAGGTTTCATTTTGAGCATTGAAATGGAGGCCCAGAAGAAGAGGATCGTTCTGTTCGACGTGGATGGCACCCTCGTCAAGCCCATGGGGGTACGCCAATATGATCATCATAATCGGAATAAAGGAGAGATTGAAGGATTAATCATGTTTGTGGTCTGTTCTGAACACGCTATGCAGCGAGTGACTCCCGAGATGTCCGTGTTCCTCGAGGATTTGCGCAAGATCCTCCCCACAGCCATCGTCGGCGGTTCCAACTTCGACAAGCAGAGGTACCAGATCGGCGAAGATGGTACCACTACACACCCTACGACTCCACCCACCTCGAGCCCGTTGGTCCCTTACGCTGTGCGTGTGCGGTGGTGGTGCGGCACAGTTCTGTCCCGGTTCGACTACGTGTTCTCTGAGAACGGCCTGGTGGCCTTCAAGGATGGACAGCCCCTCGGCATTGAGGTGCGCAGCTCCTCCACCTTCTTCTTCTTCTTCTTCTGGCACTCACTCGCCAGGCTCGTTTTCTCATCACATGTGTGTGTGTTGTGTCGCTCGCTGCGAGCAGAGCATCAAGACCAAGTTCGGTGATGAGAAGATCAAGGAGTTCACCAAGTACGTGCTCACCCTCATCGCGTCGCTCGACATCCCCGTCATGCGGTACGTGTCCCTCGCCCGCCCAGCCCGCACCTACGTCCACATTCCACCCATTCCTTACCTCCTCACGACCCCCTTGCTCGCACAGGGGCACCTTTATCGAGTTCCGCTCGGGCATGTGGAACATCTCTCCCATCGGCCGCAACTGCTCGCAGGAGGAGCGCGAGGCCTTCGCCGTCTATGACGCGGTCCGTCCTCTACCACGCGTGTGTGCGTGTGTGCGTGTGCGTGTGCTGACATGGGTTGCGTTGCATCACCGACCATCAGGAGCACAAGGTGAGGGAGAAGATGGTGAAGCAGCTCCAGGAGCGATTCGCCGGCTGGAACCTCAAGTTCTCGATCGGCGGTGAGATCTCCTTCGACGTCTTCCCCGCCGTACGCCCTCCTCGTTCCTTGGTGGCCACGTCAGCCCATTCATCGCATTCCTCTCTCCTGCCGCCGCTCTGCTCAAACAGGGCTGGGACAAGACCCACTGCCTCAAGTACCTGCAGGAGTACGACGAGATCTACTTCTACGGCGACAAAACCATGCCCGTACGCGGTGCCTTCTTGGGTTTCGATTTCCACCAACGTTGGTTGCGTTGCACCACGCCACTCACACTACGGTGTGTACGATGGTGCGTGTGCGCAGGGCGGCAACGACTACGAGATCTTCTCGCACCCCGACGTCGTGGGCAACACCGTCGTTTCGCCCGAGGACACCATGCGCCAGGTCAGGGAGCGCTTCATGCAATAGCTTCAGTCGTCGGCGAAATCCATGCATCTCCGATGGCAAGACCAAGCTCGATTCAATATTACATGTTTTCTGCGTGCGTGCGGGTGAAGGAGCTGATCAGCTCATACGACCGAGGCATCGGTTGTTGAAGCGCACGAGAAAGGCGCACACGGGCGGCGGCGCAAAGAGAAGGACCGCCCACACGAATCCGTGGGACAGCACCACCGTGCTGCCCACCACCAGCGCCAGCGTCACCGGAAACGGCAGCGACATCGCCGTGGCCGAGAACCCCACCGCCACCAGGCTCTGCACACCCCAGGTGGCTTGACTGGTGAGTGCTGCTGCTCCAGCAGAAGAGATGAGTTGTTCAGGGTCCGGTGGACGTACGGCGCACACGGGATGAAGGAGGAACACCAGGAAGCTGCTGTCGCGGAGGAGTCTCTCGGCGAGGCTGCCAGAGACACGCCAGACCCGCGCGTGGTGAGGTTGGACGTGGGCGTGCGGGTGGTGAGGGAGGTGGGGGAGCGCGTACCCTTCGAAAGGCTGGTCGCCGCAGTACTTGACGAGCAGCGCCACGAGCAGAACGAAGTAGTCGCGGCAGAGCCTGGCGAGTGCGTCGCTCTCTTCAAACGCGACGACAACAGGGACGCGGCGACCTACCCAAGGCAGTGAGTTGCGGCGAACAAACACGGAGCCGAAGGACGGGCGCGAGGTACCAGGAAGGAGAGGGCGCCAAACAGGATGAAAACCCATTGGGACTCGCCCTCGGGCTCGGCCGGCGGCGGTGGCCGCACCGAGGGAGCGTCAGCGTAGTGGACCCACAGGAAGCCCAGCACGTACAGGGCCGAGTTGGCCACAAATGCCGGGTAGTGTCGCGCCACCAGCGATCCGACGAATGCTGCTCCTCCAACACGAGCAAAAATGAGTGCCGTGTGGGTGTCGTGCGTGTCGTGCGTTTCATCGGGTATGTACCCACGAGACTAGAGTGTGCGAGCTTGAGGCCTCCGTGGTCTGTCGAGTCGACAGCCAGGCGGCCGCCGTAGATGAGCATCGCGGCCAGCAGCAAGGTGAGGGCCTTGGCGCGGGGCGACCTGATCGCCGGGAGCAGAGCCACGCACGCGAGGAGCGGGCCGTAGACAAGCAGTACGCATCGGGCCAGGTGCCAGGGCGAGGCCACGAGAGGCAGAGAGAAGAGTAGGGCGGCTGGCGTGAGTCCAGCCAGAAGCCTGCAGGACCAGGAGAATGATACATGCTCCTGCGCAGACATTTGACAGTTACTCCTGTGCATGCGTGCGTGGTATGCGTGTGTGCGTGCGACGTACCTGAGCTTGGGTGATGGCGTAGAAGAGAGGACAATGTACAACCCACATGGTGAGCGAATAGGGAAAGAAGAGGAGGAGATGCGAACAGACGTGAATGTGGAAATAATTGAAGTGCGCGCCCACGTCTGGTTCAGTGTCCACAACACCACCGTCACCATCACACACCACCAACTGTTGAGTTAACTTCGATAGACCGACATCAAGACGAAGCGGGTGGAGGAACAGTACCTTCAGCGCCAGAGGAGGAGGAGGAGAGCGAAGAGACGACCAGGTGCACGAGGCTGACGGTGAGCATGTACGCTGGCAGAAAGAGGGTCACCCTCCTGCGCAGGGGCTTGAACACCAGTTTCCACAGCAGGTCCACCCAACTGCGCACACGCACACGCACACGCACGCACCACACCACACAGGTGCGCGCAGTCAGAATCATTATCTCAGGAACCAGACCATCGACAACCACCCCAATAGCAGCAGAGGGGAGGTACCTGCGCTGTTTGGGGTTGCGGGCGTCGAGTCGTAGGGCCGTGGTGGGCGCGAGGGACGAGAAGGCGTGGGCGGCCTTCCACCCGCTCCACACGAAGAAGAGTCCGCACCCGATCTGCCACAGGAGATCCGCCAGCTCTTCCTGCGCAAACGCGGTGAGGTTGCTCATGTCAATGGCGTATAGCGATAATGGACAACACGTGCACCATCACATATCAACGGGGCATTGTGAACGCATTATCGTAAAATTTGGTTGAAACAATGTTACGTACGGCTTCTTCCCGAACGAAGAGGGCGTGGCCTCCGGTGGCGGACGAGGAGAGGAGGCTGGGCAGAGCGCCGCTGCTGGGCTGGAAGTGCAGGAGCGCCCGGTGCCAGAGCAGCAGCTGCGTGAGCACGATGCCCGCCGTGTGCACATAGCTCGGCGCTTTGTCATCGGCGGTGTCGTGCAGCAGTTGTGAGGGCGCCACCGCCTCAAACTGGACCTTGGTGGCGAGGCTGTGCGTTTTCTTCTTGTTGGCCGTCGTTGCTGGTGTAGAAGAGCTGTGGGTCGTGGTGGCCTTCTGGCCGTCGCTCGCGGCCTTGCGGTCCCATCCATCCACCATCGCCACCTCTGAACGCTTGCCACTTCACGTATGTTGTTCTTTCGTTTGTACGTCTGCTGCACGGTCCCCTCCACGTAGCGGCAGGAGCGGTAGCAAAGCGGGCGGCGCCAGTGGCGGAGCGGGTAAAAAGCTCTCGCGTTGCGATTGGCGGACCTAAGATAAGCGGAAATTGTTCTTCGAGCCCATTGGCGCAGTTCACGCCGCGCAACCGGCTCTAGCATCTCGTGCCCGCGTCACCTGTCCTCCCTTCGCCTCCTCGTGCTCCGGTGGTGCCGGCTGTCGTTGTCGTTGTCGTTATCTCTTTCTCTCGTTGGCGTTAGCTGTCGCTTTCTCGGCCTTACCTCTTCTTCGTCTTGGTCGCGCTCCTGTCGCTGGAGGTTCGGTAGTGGTCGTCGGTCCTCAGTCGCCGGTGATGGTGCGGGGAGGCCGTCCGGTCACTGCCCATGTCTTCTTCTTCTTGGGTCGCGCGCGCTGGGCTTTTGCTGTCGCGATGTCGAGGCCCGCGGGCCGCAGCTGTTGCTGTTGCGGGTTGCGCGCCTTCGATGATGGCCACCAGCTCCTCCATACGATTGTTGATGAAGTCCCGAGCCACCTTGCAGACAACGGCACACACGCCACGATCAATCAGGCTGTCTCCTTCGAGGTCATGTGTGCGGTGCCTAGCGTGTGCGAGACATCATCTCGCGTGGTCCACTGTTGGCACGCGTACCTGGATGGGTGAGCGCTTGGTGATGTGCACGTTCCTGGCCCGGTACTTCTTCGTGCGGCGCCGATAGTCCCTCTCCTCGGCCAACAGCTGCGCGCGGGTCTTGGTGCCCGATGACGACGCATCCTGCTGGCCGCCCGCCACGCCGGCTGGCTCACCGCAAACAAGTCGATGTCGAGTCCCTGCGTGCACCGCCGCCGTGAGCGCTCACGCATAACAGCGACGTGGGCGCGCGTTGGCGCTGCAGAGGGCGCCGGCCTACCTTGCAATCAGGCCGCTGTTGCCGTATCAGCTTGGCTGCCTGTGTGGCTTCGTCGTATCGCCTCAGCCTTTGGTGTAGTGTCGTGTGGCAGGTGAGGTTACACTCGTCGGCGAAGGGGTGGCAGCACAAACCTCAACTCATTGCCCCTGGTGGCTGCTCCGGCGCCAGCGGTCGGCCCCAGATCGGCCTGTGCCGGTACGGTTGATGTGGTGGTCGTCGTAATGGTGGTGTGCGTGACGTCGTCATCGCTCAGTCGCACGACTCCCGGCGCGCCTTCGTAGAACAGCGCCGACGGCCCGTCTGGCCCTTCCGGCTGAAGAAGTGGTTAGGAGCCACTGCACTGAGGTGGGCGCCCTCGCCCCGGGGAAGGGGGCGTACGGGGGGGAAGGCCGGGTCACGCGAAGGCAGCACTTGTGGGCATGCCGGGGCAGAGAGCTGGGCGGCACTCGGTGGCTGGGGTTGTAGGGGCACGCCACCAGTTCAGGCAGCTCGTTGCTGCTCTCCTGGACCGCCAAGAGGGGTGGGGTGAGCAGTGATCGTCAGCGCAGTGGTCGGGCGTGGGCTACCGAAGGAAACAGGTCCTGCCGCATCCAGCCCAAGTCCGCCAGCAGAAGGCGAAACCGCGCCTCATGTTGCCGCCAGCCCTCCATCTTGCTCTCGATTAAAAGAATAAATCAATAAGCAAAAAAGCAATTGTTTTCTTTTTCTTTTTGTCTTGTGTAGCACATGAGAAGGATGATTACAGGCAATGTATTACTTGAATTAATTTACAGCTACGCAAATGCGCCGCAGTACAGGCATAGAACGAGAGATGGGTTGGGCACTCAATTCCCTTCCCTTCGCTTTGGATGTGAGGGGGGGGGCTTAGACGTTCTTGCGGATCATGGTCTCGACGAAGGCGTTGTAGTCGACCTGCTGTCCGCCACCGGCGTCGCGGATGAGGTCCTCCACCTCGCCCTGCGTGAGCCGCTCGCCCTGTGAGGTGAGCAGCCGGCGCAGGTCGTTGGCGTCGACGTAGCCCTGGCCCGACCAATCGAGGATGCTGAAGGCGTGGCGCAAGATGTTGCCGGCCTGCTGGGCCGCCCACTTCTGCTGCCTGTTGTCCAGGAAGGCAGAGAAGGAGAGGCCGCCGCCGCTGCACAGGTTCGATGCCTGCTGCTCGCTCATGTCCTCGCCCAGCGATCGAAACAGCAAGCTGACATCCTTGGGCGCGAGCTGCCCCTTCTTCTCCTTATCGAAGTAGTCGAACACCTCCTTCAGCTCCTGCTGCTGCTCCTGCGACAACGATTCAGACATGATCTCTTCAATCTATCAATCAATTCTCTCGATCTCTCTTTATCTCTCGTTTGGCCTCGTTGCTTCGTCGCTAAATTGATGACCCCCTACCGTGGCCGGATTTATCCCACCACCGTGGAGACATTTCTTTTTTTACGCTTTCATTTCTTTTATTTCTTTTTGATAGTCGGCAGAGACAAAGTTCTTCTTGGGCGTGCGCCAGTCCGGGCCGTACTGCTGGGTGAGCACGAAGTCGGCGTCGTGGGGGCAGTGGAACGTGCGGCCCTCGAACTCGCACTCCCGGACGGGCAGCAGCTTGTCCAGCGGGAAGCGAAAGTTGAGTTCGGGGTAGTGGCGGTCGGTCAGAACCACAATTTCGCCGCTTCCGTCCTCTTCTTCGTTGTTGTTGGTAACCACTTCCGCAGCCGTCGCAGGGGTACGTGGCAGCGGCGACTCGATAGGTTCGTAGTCGGCCAGGTCGACGTAGATGGGAGTGATGCGGTTGTAGAAGATGCGGAACGCGCCGCGCTTGATGACGAAGGCCGTGATGCCGGGAAGCAGCGCCACGTCGGAGCGGTGGATCATGTGGTAGCCGCAGCGCTGCGCTATCCGCGGCCCCAGCGCGTATATCTTCTCCGTCTCGCTTACCAGCACACCGACGTCCAGGTCGTCGGTGCCGTCCCAGGGTATGAACCCCTTGTGCCGTATTGCGCCGAGGAGCGAGCCATAGTCAAGGAAGTAGGTCACGCCGTGCTCTACGAATACGTCGTGCGTGCACTGCATCACCTCCAGCAGCGTGCTCCGACGGTCGATCGAGGACAGGTATAGACAATAGAAGCCCGCTACGAGGCCCACCACGACCACCGCAGCGCAGAGGCCTTGTAGAAGGAGCTTGTTGGTCAGGACCGCCCGGAGGGAGTTCAGCGGCAGGTCTGCCTTACGTCGACCACCACCACCAGCTGTCGAGCAGCCGATCGACTCGACATCACCGCCAACGGCGTGGTGGAGGCCTTGTGCGCTTCGCCTGAAGCTAGTCATGTTGTGTGTTATTGGCGGCACGAATTGATGGGAACGGCCGCAGAAGCGAAACTGCGGGCAACCCAACGTCGGATGACCCAAGCATGACTGGGCCTCGGTTGCAGCCTGACTCCGAGGAAAGGGCACTTGCTCTTTTTTGCGCTATTTCTTTTCCTTCAAAATTTCTCTTTTTGCTTTTTGTTCTTGCGGAGGCGGACTCCGACATGAAGATGAGAGCCGCCGGTGGCCTGGCGCTGGTGCTCGTGCTGCTGGCCCTCGTGGCCGCGTGGGCGCCGAGCGCGAGTGCCTTTTCGCGGGAGGAGTATGGCTCGTCGTCGGACTTCTACCAGCTGGTGGAGGACGTCGTGGCCGGACGAGATTACTATTCCTTCCTCGAAATCACGCCCGAGCAAGCCAACGAGCCCGCCGAGCTCAAGAAGGCCTTCCGCACTCTCACGCGCCGCTGGTACGACCCACCCCTCTGCCCCACCCACCGCCCATCACACCACCATTGGCCGGGTCCCGGACCCAAGTCGTGCGCCTTGTTGGCTCACTGGGTGCGGTGGGGCGTGTGTCGTGCGGTGCAGGCACCCGGACAGAACCCGAGCGCAGAAGCGGCGGAGCGATTCCGGCAGGTGGTGTTCGCCTACGACATCCTCTCCAACCCGGCCAAGAAGGAGCACTACGACACCCTCCGCACCAAGGGTACGCTCTACGCTTGGGGATGCGTGGCCTCATCTCTCATTCACTCGGCTCTTCTCAAGGCATCCCGTGGCACGAGAAGTACTACGGACGCTACGCTCATCGCTACGGCGCGCCCGAGCACGACATCCGATGGGTCATCTTCTGGCTCATCACCAGTACGCGCCATACCTGCACTGATGTTGTGTGGCTCTCTCCCTCTTTCAGCTGACTCACGGCCTAACTCGACCACGATGTGTGACGGCGTACACGCAGCCGTGACTGCGCTGCACTACGCGTATCGGCGGCACAGGTACCAGCTGATCCTGTCCAAGGTGAAGCAGACCCCGACCTACCGACATCGCCAGGCCCAGCTGCGCGCCGCCAGCGCAGCGGCGTCAGCTTCGTCGTCATCATCTGCGAAGAAGCGGAAGAAGGCCGCTAAGCAAGAGGCCCAGTCAGTTGCTGCCGAGCCCGAGGAGGAGCCCGAGGTGAAGCTGATGGGCATCAGGCCGCCCGGGTGGCGCGACCTGGTCGTGGTGCGACTCGTCATGCTGCCCTACACGCTCGGGTGGCTACTGTTCTGCCTCGCGCGGTGGGCCGTCTGGTACAAGCTCCTGGGCCACGCCCCACCGCCGGTCGACACGCGCGAGGTGATGCGCGAGCGGCTCGGCCTCACCCCGGCCGAGTTCGAAGAGTGGGAGCGGGAGATGAAGGAGAAGCAGGAGAAGGCCGCCAAGTACTCGCGACGCTACTGATGGCGAGGGTGATGACCATTGCTCATGTGCTCATGAACATGAAGAAGTGTTTTGCTCGTCTCGACGTTACTTGTGTGTGGATGATTTAAATAAGCGATGAGGGTACACGTAGAAGAAACCAGGGCACTACCAGGGGCAGGCTTCAGAGGCGGTGGCTCTGCCTCGACCACCGCCCTCGCCTTGTCCTCGACCGCCTCCCCGTCCGCCTCTTCCGCCGCCTCGGCCACGGCTTCCACCCCTCGCGCCGCCGCCGCGCTCAGTTCGTGCGTCGGTTCGTGGCCTGCGCTCTCTGCCGCCGCCACCGCTGCTACCGCCGCCTCTGGCCTGTCCGCCTCCGCCGGCTGGCAGGCGCGCCTCCTCTGCTGGGAGCGCCGCCTCTCGGTTGTCCTCTGCCTCCGCCCCTCCAGCTGCCCTGGCCCTGGCCCCTACCCTGACCGCCGCCGCCTCGCCCTCCTCGCTGCTGCTGCTGTCTGCCGCCTCGGCCGCCGCCATCGTCTCCGGGCGAGTACTGCTGAGTCTGAGACCCTCCTTGCCGGTTGAGGGGCCGGCTCTTGACGCGCTCCTCGAGGGGCACAGTCGACTCGGGCGGGTACCACACGATGTTGTGGCTCTCCTCTTCCTCCGGCTGCGGGAACTCCTCCTCCTCGTCGTACTCTTCTTCGCCCTCCCCCCGCTCGTCTTCCTGGTCGTCGTCGTACTGATCCTCCTCGTCTTCGTCGCCGGGCGTCTGGTCCTCAGCGCCGCCGCTGGTGCCGGATCGGTACTCGGTAGGGAACTCGAAAGAAGTGGAGGAGGCCGTAGGGTCGAAGATCGACGAAGACCCCGACGATGGTGTAACGGAGAAGGAAAAGATGTCGCCCGGGGCGGACGCGGAGGAGGAGGAAGAGGAAGTCGACGGCGGACCGAAGAGAGAGCCCGGATTGAAGGAAGAGGAAGAAGATGATGCTGAGGACGGTGAGGGCCGCGAGGGCGAGGGGGACGCCGACCTATTTACAAAGGCGCTGCCGCTCGACGCCATCAGCTGCCCGCGCTGCGAGTCGAGCGACGGGTTCCGGGCGGCGCTGGGCTTGGTCAGCGGGGTCCGCTTGCCGGGCACGTCGTTGAAAATGGACACCGACGAGGCCTCGCGGAACAGCGGCGGCTTGAACCCGCCGCGGGCCGAGGCCGATGATGCCGATGACGACGACGACGAAGAGGTCGAAGATGACGGCGGGCCGAAGATCGATCCCAAGCCCGCGTCGGCCGGCTTGGCTGAGTCACCGGTGGGCGTCGTCGACGAGGGTCCAAACAGCGAGCCGGGGTTGAAGGACACCGACGGCGCCGACGACGACGATGCCGCCGACGCAGGGGAGAGGAACGAGTAGGCGTCGGACTCAGACGCGCTGGTTGATCGCCTCCGCCTAGAAGGTGATGCCGCTGCGGCCACCGCTGCCGAAGTGTTCGAGATCGCGCCGGGGCCGAAGAGGCTGGCGAGGGCGTCCGACGATGTGGCGGTCGCGGAGCTGTCTCTGGCGGCCGCTACGGGAGTTGGCGAGAAGAACGGATCGTTGGCCGAAGCCGACGATGAGGCCGACGAGGCTGAGGACAGGAACGAGTCGAATGGCGACGCCGCGTCCCCGCTGAAGAACGAAGCGACCGACGACCGCCGGCGGAGGCCGCAGTTGATCGCGACGATGAGGAAGACGAAGTGTCGGAGGAGAAGAGAATGGGCAGCGGCATGTCCGAGGGCAGATCCGCAGAGGAGACGAGCGCCGACGAACCCGGCGACGATGAGTCGCTGCCGGCCCGCCCCCGCTTCTCGCGCCGCTTCGTGGGCTTGGGCTCCTTCTTTTCGCTGGACGAGGCGGGCGAGTCCCACTCCCAATTCGTCGAAGCGAAGAGCGAGGTCGATGATGAGTCGAACGTGACGCTCCCCGGCAGGTCACCGGGCTTCTGTTGCTCCTCCGGTTTGCCCTTGGCCGCTGCCGAGTCCGATGGCGGCGCAAAGCTGTCGAACTTGATCACCGACGCCTCCATGTTGATCTGCACTCAACGAGCAACATGGCGCAATGTAAGCCATGCGCTTGAGTGTGTTGTGTGTTGTGTGGTTATTTGACGTACCTGCACCCTCTTCTTGGGGGTGGCTGCTTGGAGCAGCTTGCCTACCCGCTTGTTGGCCTTCTTGTCGGCCAGCTCCTCTTGCTCCAGCTCGCGCATGAGCTTTCGCTTCCGCTCATCTTCCTGCTGGACTACCTGGAGCAGCTGCTGCTCGTCGAACGACACCGTACGTCGCTTCCGGCCGTTGAGCATGTCCTTCCTCTCCTATTGTGTGTGCGCGCGCGTGTGCGTGTGTGTGGACGCCGTCAGCAGAGAAGCGCACGAGTAGATGTGAATGGGAGAGTACCTGAGAGCTGGAGGCGAGAGGGGCTCGTCCTCGTGGGCTGAGCGGCCGATCCGCCGAGGCGCCGCCGCGAGGCGACAGTTGCTCGAGGAGCAGAGACGGCGACACGGGCGAGGACATGGTCATCGCCACAACCGGCGGCGGCGGACCCATAGAAAGTGGCGGCACCATGGGCGTGGACGCCATCATCAGAACGTTCGCGGGCGTTTGCTGAGCGTCCATGACAATGGTGCTCTCTTCGTATCGTCCGGGCGTGTCGGCTGCAGGCGGAGGCAGGGACGGCGGGTAGACGGCCAACACGCGCTCTAAGATGTTCTTCTTCCTGCGCGGTGCCTCGCCGTCCTCCCTCACGGCCGTCGGAGGGCTGGACTTCTGTTGCGCGCCTCGTGACTTCTTGGCCTCCGGCTCGGACTTCTGTGATGTCGGCTTCTTGCTGCTGCTGTGGAAGGTCTGTAAGCAGGCGGCGGCTGGCCCTGTGCGTTTCGAGGGATTGGTACCTTGGGGTTTGAGAACGCGTGGCGGAGGAAATGAATTCGGGCTTGCGCTTCCTTTGCGCAGAAGACGGAACCGCCTTGTCCTTGGGCATCGGCGTGTGCTGTTGGTTTGGTTTTGAGGGGTGAAGGTGAAGGCGAGTTGAGGCAGAGAGCAGCAAAAACAAATGTCGAGGGCGAAGGTGAGGTAAGTACCACGCGCTTACGCGGCTGGCTTTCCTCCGTTTCACTCTCTGCCCCTTCGGCCCCCTCAGCCCTGCGGCGCTTGGCAGAGCTCGGATCTGTGGTTGGTGTCCTGGCCATTGGTGACTGGTCCGACACTCGCTTCAGCAGGATCCTCGATGGCTGCGCACGATAAATAAAGGGGATTGAGCGATCAATAACGATAGCACAATGGCAATCAACGTTCATGGGTAGCTGGTACCGTTCGAGTTTCTCCGTTGGTACCGACAGGATCGATCACCAGCTTCTTGCTCCTTGCCATCACGGCGATGAGCTCGGCGAGGGATGCATTCTCGGTAGAGACCTCCACACGAGCTTCCGGAGCCGGCGGCGGAGGCGCAGGTGGAGGACCGGCCTGGTGCTGATCGAGTGCAACGGCAGCAGCAGGTGGGTTGTTGTCGTCGGCCACAACACCGGGCGATGGCACCTCGCTTGCCGGTAACGGCTGCGGGATTGCGCCGTTGGGGTGCGGTGCTTGAAGGGAAGGCTCCTGGCCGAAAGTGCGGGCCGTAGCTCGCACGGGATTGAACGAAGGGGACGGCACTCGGCCTGGGGCCTGCGCATGCACGTTGCGGCCGCCGCCCTGCATGAGGACCGGGATGTTGGGCGAGGTGGTGGTGACGAACTCCATCGAGTCCCGCGCTTCCGCGCGGCGCATG
>LQHA01000015.1:0-31701 GCA_001567625.1 Acanthamoeba polyphaga | reverse complement strand
GGTCAAACAAGTCGCCGCCGGGCACCAGCACAGCCTGCTCCTGACCGAGGTTGGCGCACCCCCTCTGGTACAGCCGATCATCGCCACATTCCATTCACCTGCGTGTGTCGTGTCGTGTCGTGGTGCGGTGTGTGTCGTGTGTCGTGTGTCGTGCTGTGAGTGAATTTGTAGGAAGGGCATGTGTATTCGTTTGGCGAGGGGATCCACGGCTGTCTTGGCCACGGTGACCGCCAGCCGCGGCAAACGCCCACGCTCATCACCCAGCTCGTCGCCAGGTGGCCTTCTCGCTCCCTCTGAATTACCCACCACGATACGCGACACGACCAACGACACGACACTCACCTGTGGCACTGAAGCGGCTTCGTGGCGACGAGTGTGTCGGTGGGGAGACGGCACAGCCTGGTGCTGTCTGACTCCGGCACGCTGATGGGCTTCGGCGGGCTGGAGGGCCGCGGCATGCCCGTCTTCGCCCCGGTGCCCTCCACCCGGCCGCACCCCGACGCCGCAAACGCGCGTGGCGGCCGTCGCGTCGGGCGCCTACTTCTGCGTGATCCTCACCACGGCGGGCCACGTCCACCTGCTGGACAACCTGCTCGGCACACGCACGCGCACACCGCTCATGCACCGACCCGTCGCTCTCGCGCCCACCACCGCCCAAACCACGGGCAACGACGGTGATGACGTCAGCAGGCGGTGGTGTCGGCGGTGGCGGCGGGCGATCGCCACGCGCTGTTGCTGACGGGCGACGGGCGGGTGTTCGGCCTGGGCGCCACCAGCGGCCCTTGGGGCCAGGCGAGGCGCTGTGAGCCGAGCCGAGCCGATGCGGCCGCATACGAGGTCACGGGCGACAGGGGGCGCGCTGGCCGGAGCGCGGGGGGCGGGTGCGGGCCGTCGCGGCCGGCTCGGCGCACAGCGTGGCGCTCACGACCGACGGGCGGCTATGGGCGTTCGGCTGCGACAGGGACGGCCAGTGCGGGGTCGCCGCAGGCGGCCCTTCTGTTGTGGCGCTGCCGCGGTTGCTGACCTCTCTTGTGCCAACGAGCGCCGTTGCAGCGGGAGGAACACGTACCTACGCCCTCGTGGGCCCATAACCCACATAACAACCCCTACTAAACACGGATTGATCATAGCTTGGCGCCTGCACTGGAGTGTAATGCAACTGTATCTGTAGAGACAAGGTTTACTCTCTGACTTCCTGCAGCGCGGTGGCCGGCACGCGAACCAAGATCGTCAGGCGTCTAGAACCCGTGCCCACCTCGATGGTCTTCGCCACGCGGCCAGGGACGGCGCTACTCCCACGCCAGATTACTTGCTTGATGCAGGACCGGTTGAGGAAGACGGTCAGGGAGATGCCCTTGCGCGAGACCTGGCCCGATAGGGCGACGTTCTTCCTCGGCTCGACGATGAACTGGATCTTGCAGGTTGCTGCGGTGTCGCCCGGAAACACGGAGATGCGCCAGGTGACCTTGCCGTGCGCGACTCGGTCGTCGAACTTGACGTTCGGAGTCCAGCGAAGGTCGGGGACGACGAAGCGATGGCTGCGAGCTGCCCGCCGGTAGGCCTTCATGAGCTGCTCCGTCGACAAGAGGCCGCTGGGCTCGACCACCTCCCTGATCTCGTGGGTGCTCATCAGGCGCGTATCGATGAGCCCGACCAGGCTGGCCACCTTCTCGACGGCCGATTCGCTCGATGTGGGGTCGCCCTTCTGCTCGTCGTCGTCGGGGAACTGGAGGTGGTGCTGGTGGCGCCTTTCGATGGCGCGGAACAGGTCGACTTCCTCGATCCCCTCCAGGTCTGCGGTGAGAAGCTCTTCGGCAGCAGCCACCGACAAGTGGAGCCACTGCTGCTCGACCTTGGGCGGGACACGCTTTCCCAAATGACGGTAGGCACGCACGCTGATGACCTTCAGACACGCGCTTTTCGCCAGCTTGGGCGCGATGCCCAGCGCCAGGTCGAAAGTTGCCAGCACCCGCGAGGGGTCGCAATCGAACGCCTTCCTCAGCTTCTCGGCCGCGCTGGTCCTGCAGTCCTCGAGCAGGTAGCGATCAGCCGCAGCGTAGAGCTGCACCAGGTCGCGCTCGTGCTGGGATGGAACTGAATCATCGTCGTCGTCAGGGACCAGCAGCTCGGGGTGTAGAGCGTCGGTGTAGCACCAGTGGAGCAGGTGGCGCATGGTGCGCGGCTCCAGGTCCGGCACCGACACGCTGTGCCAGAACACCGGCGGTAGATGAGGGGAGGCCGACGTCGAGCTGGACACGGAGCAGTGGGGCAGGCCTTCGCGGAAGCTCCCGTTGAGCAGGGCCTCGAACACGGGCGAGCGCGCGACGAGGATGACCTTGGAGGCGTAGACAGGCGTGGCTTCCTTGCCCACGAGAAACTCCACGTCAGCGCACGCCCGGTTGTCCACCATCCTCGCCAGCCCTTTCCCACCCTGCGACTGCATTCTCGAATGATTAGCTGCTGCTGGGAGAAGACTGCTTTCTGCGCCAGAGGCGGGTGCAGGACATGTGACTTGTCAGCCTCTTCCTCTCTGCCCCTCTTTCCACCTAAAGCTCGCCTTCCTTTAGATTGGCTCTCTCCCCCACTTTCACTTTTACGCGACAAAACAACAAAACAACAAAACAACAAAAAACACCAGGTTTATTTTTTTCAGCACTTGAGGGTTGGGGGGGGGGGTCACAACCAGGGCGCATAGAAGGTGGCGGTGTACTCCTTGTACAACCCATCCGTCGCTGCCATCACTGGAATGATGACCTGTTACATAGTGATCATAGTGAGTGATGAACAAAAGCCAAAAAAATGCTGGAGCACCCGTCACCTTGCGAAGGATCCAGGGGAAGGTGGCGTTGAAGAGGGCGAGCTCCTCGGGGATCTCGGCGGTCACGTCGCGGAACATGAGCAGGCCGTACTTGCCCGAGGGGAGCTTCTGGTGGTGGCTCTTGATCGCCTGGCCCACCTCCTTCTGCGCCTTCTCCGACATGAACCGCTGCACGAACGGCACCACCTTCTCCTCCTCCTCGTTGATGTGCTCCCCGTACGTCTCCAACAGCTCCGCCACTGCTCGTCGTTGGTCGCACGTCGTGCGGTCGTGTCGTGTGTCGTGTGTCGCGTGTCGCGTGTGTCGTGTGTGTCGTGTGTGTCGTGTGTGTCGCGTGTCGTGTGTGTCGTGTGTGTCGTGTGTCGTCAGCGTTCATTGATCAGTAATCAATGGCGCCAGTTCGGCGGCGTGACGGCATACCGGCGTCGGTGAAGGCCTGAAGGCCCTCCTTGGTGCGTTCGTCTCCTTCCAGCGGTTCCAGCTTCTCCTTCTTGATGCTGTGCAGCTTGGCCTCTGCACACGCACGACACGACACGACACGCACGACACACAGGCAAAGATTAGAGTCGAAGAGCTCACGGGAGGTCTGGGTGGGTGTGGAGGGAGCTGCGCTGGTGGTCGCACCGAGGTCCTTGTGGTCGGAGAGGAGGTGGTCGATGAGGGCCTGGCCCTCGTCGTCCTGGATCACCTTCTTGAGGGCGGGGAAGAACAGCTCCTCCTCGATCTCGGCGTGCTGGTCCAGGTTCTCCACGATGAACCGCCACCCGCGCTCCAGCCTCTTCACATCCCCCACCTGGTAAAATAATAATAATAATAAAAATTAATTGAGTCCTTTTTATATATTTATTTTGTCCAATTTGACTAAAAAGGGAAAAATGTAGTCATATTGCGTGTATTAAATTGTCTAAAAATAGATAAAATAGAAATGCAGAGCGTACGCGCGGGCGGAGAGTTCCGTCGGTGTCTTCGCAGCGGTCGAGCGCGCGGGCGCACATCTCGAGGAAGAGCCGCCGCTCGCGCCGCTGCCAGTGGTGCGACCACTGCCACTGCGGCATCTCGTACCGGTACTCCCCTTCCCTGGGCTGCTCCCCAGCCCTTCCCTTCTTGCCCGCCTCCACCTCCTCCTCTCCTTCCACCCGCTCCTTTTCCTTTTCCTTTTCCTCGCCCTCCTCCACTTCCTTTTCCTCCTTCTCCTTGTCCTTTACATTCTCTTCCTTCTCCTCCACTTGCTCCTCTGCCTGCTCCACATGCAGCACTTGCTCCTCCTCCTCCTTTTGCCCTTCCTCCCGGGGCTGCTGCTGCTGCTCTTGCGTGTCGGCCATGGTACCGGTGCTGCTGGCGGTGGTGGTGCTGGTGGTGTGTTGGGAGAATGACCTGCACCTGGGCCGCGTTGGGTAACTAATGTCCGCAAATAAAAGTGTTTTGATGGTGTTTGTTGGTTGGCATGCGACGGGGTGGTCTGGATTCCACTGGTGCGACTAGTCTAGTTTTGTGTTGTGGTTCTTTAATTAATGGTTCAACATAACATACAATAGAAGAACAGCAACAGCAACAGGCAAGAAGCGTAGTGTGTACAGGGAGCCCAAAAAGAAATAATAAATAAGGAGGAAGAAGAAAGCACAAATAAATAATAATGAGAACAATAATAAGTTATCGGTCAGGGCCGCGGGTGGTCAGATCAGGTCAGATCAGAGGAGGTCGGAGGTGGGGGCGGCGTGGTCCCAGTCCACGAACTGCTTGTCGACACTGGCCGGCGCCGCCGCGGAGGCGGGCGACGTCTTGCGGGGCCGCGACGGGGCCTCGTCGGAGAGGGGCATCCGCGTGAACTCGGACGAGAAGTAGGCCGTGTCCGTCTCCGTGGTGAGGTTGATCTTGAGCGGCGACTTGGCCTTCTTCACCGCCAGGTCGGCCCAGTCGATGTGCTTCAGGAACGGATGCAGCTTCACCTCCCGCGCACCTGCAACACCCAACGACGACACCCACCATCAACGCCAGTCAGGCCACGACGACGATGATGATGAAGGTGGTAGTGGAAGAGGAGGCGGTGTGCGTACCGGTGAGGCCACAGCCGAGGCGCTGGCGTGCGTCCCGGTTGAGGAGCTTGGTGATGAAGTCGATGGTCTTGCCGTCGATCCCGTCGGGGAAGCTGAGCTGCTTGTGCATGATCCACTGCATCGTCTGGTGCATATTCTGGAATGTGGCGTGGCGTGGCGTGGAATGTTAGCAGCGCGGTCGATCAGCGACCCGACATTCGATCGGGGGTGGTGCTGCGTTGGGGGTACCTTGGAGCGGAAGGGGTTTCGTCCGGTGACCATCTCATTGACGAGCACGCCCAGACTCCACCAGTCCACGGACTCGCCGTAGGCCTCCCCGCGCAAAATCTCGGGCGCCAGGTACGACGGCGTCCCGCACAACGTCTGCACACACACGAGAGAGAGAGAGCCAAGATGAGGATCACACCAGTCTTGCGTGTCGTGTCGTTGGTCGTGTAGTGTGTGTGCGTGCGTGTGCGTGTGTGCGTGTGTGTTGAAGAGTGGGGAGGGAACTGAGAGGCGGTTGGTGGTACCTTTGTTTTGTCTTCGCCAATCTCCTTGCTGATGCCAAAATCGGTGAGGCACACGTGGCCGTCCTTGTCGAAGAGCACGTTCTCGGGCTTTGTTGGTGGGCGGGGGCGGGGGGAAATTCGAGGGTTAGCGGTCCGGTCCTCCGCATGTGCTGTTGGCTGTTGGCGGGTGGTACCTTGAGGTCTCGGTAGACGATGCCGTACGAGTGCAGGTACTCCAGCGCCAACACCACCTCCGCCGCAAAGAACGCACCCTCCTTCTCCGAAAATCTGGTCATTGCCGCCACCACCACCACAAGATTTTCACCGTTCGTCAGACCAACAGCCCGCCGCGTTCGGCCGCACAACAACAAAGAAAGAAAGAAAGAAAGACGGTGGACGAGGCAGGCGTACCGGCCCCTCTGCCGGAGGTGGAAGAAGAGGTCGCCGCCGCCGATGTAGTCCATCACGAGGTAGAGCTTCTCCGGCGTCTGGAACGAGTAGTGGAGGTGCACCAGGAACGGGTGGCCGTTGCACAGAATGTTCTTCTCCGCCTTCAGGTTGCGCACCGCCTGTCGTGTCGTGTCGTGTCGTGTCGTGTCGTGTCGTGTCGTGTCGTGTCGTGTCGTGTCAACAAAAAGTGAAGGCTCGAGCGCGGTCCGGGAGAGAGGGCAGGCGTACGCGTTCGGATCCGGCGACGTCCTTCTTGTTGAGGGCCTTCATGGCGTAGATGGCGCCGGTCTTCTTGCGGCGCACCATGAGCACCTTGCCAAAGGCGCCCACGCCGAGCACCTTGAGCAGCTCAAAGTCCTCCAGGCACGGTTCGCTCTCGTCCTCGCCGCCCCCGCCGCCGCCGGCGCTTCGCGTGCTCAGGCCCTCGCCCGACGTCGACAGCGTGAGCGACGACGACGACGTGGAAGACGCCGACGACGAGAACAGGGAAAACGAGGGAGACGACGATGAAGACGACGACGACGACGAGGGTCCCGGTCCGAAGGCGTAGAAGAGGAAGTGGTCCTTGAAGGGCTTGCCCGGTTCGACCACCGAGTCGAGATAGCCCTCGTTAAGAAGGCGGTTGCCGATGTGGACCGCCTCCTTACGCGAGCGGAGGGGCAGGTGGGACATGAGCCAGTCGACCAGCTCGGAGCCGACCAGGCACGCCGGGTAGGTCTTGAAGTGCCACTTGCGGTCGAGCACGGGCAGGCCCGAGTCGGGCTGGCGCAGGAGGGCCACCAGCTCCTCGGTGCTGCGCACGGCGAGGGCCTCCTCGACGGTGCTGCCCGTGCCCAGGAACGCGTAGAACAGGAACCCGTCCTCGAACTGCCGCGTGTCGTCCGCCACATGGCGGAAGTACTGCAGCCGCATGATCTCCTGCCCCACCGACAGCGCGTCCGACCGGTCTGCGGACCAGTCATGTCAGCAACACATCAACTCATTCTACACGCAAAAAATACTATTGTTTATTTTTTTCTAATTAAAAATAAAATAAACAAATCAAAGAGTATGGAGCAAACGAAAATAGAATAATTAATGAAACACTAAAATATACAAATAATAATAATCATAATAATACTTTTTAAAAAAAGAAAAGAAGAGAGGATACCGTCGAGCTTGAGCTTGAGCATGAGCCAGTCGACGGCCTCGGAGCCGACGAAGCACTTGCGGTAGGTGCGGAGGCGCCACTTGCGGTCGCGCACGGGCACGCCGGTGGCCGGGTGGCACATGTCGGCCACCAGCTCCTCGACGTCCACCGTCACCTTGCCGCCGGCGCTGGGGAGGGTCAGGCTGTGCGCCGCGCGCGTCGCCTTCTTCTTCTCGAACAGCGTCGACGTGCGCCGCACGATGTGTTGTAGCGGCTGCTTGGCTCCTCCTCCATTCGCGAGCCCTGATGCCTCGGATTCGTCTCCGAGTAGGGCCTCATCTGATTCGCCATCGCTGTCGCCCTGGCGGAGTTCGACCGAGGTGGAGGTGCGGCCGCCGTGGTCGGGGGCGTGCAGGATCTGGGTGGCGTGCCGCGTAGCGAGGGTGGCCTGGGCCGAGGGGCGGAGCTCCTGGTGCGACCAGCGCAGGGAGGCGCGCGATGCTGGCGATGATGACAAGTAGAGCGAATCGCGCCCCCCGACATCAATGCTGCTGCTGCTGCCCCACGATGAGGGCGGGGTTGTGGATGAAGATGACGATGAGGAGGAGCCCGAAGCAGGGGGCGATGTGGAGGCCGTGTGTCCATGTCCGTGGTGAGGCGGGAAGGCGTTGGGCGTGGGTGCCGAAGCCGCCATCCCACCCCAGGAGGGGCCATCCTCAGCGGCAGGCTCGTGGAGGGCCGCCGGTGTATGTTGATCGGTTCCATAATCGCTCGATGGAGAAATGTGCGTCGAAATGCGATGAATTGGGGTTGTGGAAAAATGAAGAGAGAATCTGATGGGGAAGTATCGGATCAGGGACGCGTTGCCGGTGCCGATGTCGTGCGGCCAAGGCAAGCAGAGCCCTCCACAGAGACAACAATGCAAACTCGTATTGAAAACAGAGAATAAAGAAAAAGAGATCAATATTGAGCGCCTGTCCGCACAAAAGAGGCAGGAACGGCAAGCAACTTTTCTTGTTCTCACCCGGCCGTGAGCACAGCACTAAGCCAACACCCTTTCCACCAACCCACTTCTACTAGTTACCTGGATGTGGCCACCCACACCACTACTTGCGCTCTCTTCCTCCACAAAGGGGGTGCATTGTGCAGGCCTGATGCCTGTTTGGCAAATGGAGTGTTGGCCTTGATTAGGGAATTCCCCTACCCGGTATGGCCGGGGTGTGTCCTGTTTTGGCAGATCTTGTAGCTCACCCGTGCCGACACTGACGTTGAACCGGCAGCTGCTCGACAAGGTGGGGGGTCGGTCGCGCCAGCCATGGAAGCAGCAGAGGAGGTCTTTGTGCTGGACGAGGTGGAGGAGAGGAAGAGGAGGGACGTGGCCCGCGAACTGCTCGACACCGAGCGCACCTACGTAGCCAACATCGCCGTACTCGTCCAGGCACGTTGGCCCCACCCCGGCGCCCACTTTCTCTGCGAAGCTGCCCCCACGGCCCGCACCTCTGACCGCTGACTTTTTGTCTCTTTGTGTGATGGGCGGCGGTGGTGGGGCATGTGGCGCACAGACCTATCTGCAGCCGCTGCGGGTGCAGGGGCTGGTGGCCGAGGAGCAGCTGGCCCACATGTTCGGCAACATCGAGCGGCTGTGGGATATCAGCTCCGAGCTGCTCGTCGCACTCGAGGAGCGCCTGCACTCGTGGAGTCCGCACCAGCAGCTCGGCGACGTCTTCCTTCGTCTGGTGCGTTGCCACTGAACTGTTGAAGTTGCTGGAGAGTGGAATGTCATGATGGTTATGGTGGTGGTGTATTGGGTGGAAGTGCGCAGGTGCCGTCGTTGCAGGTCTACGACGAGTACTACCACAACTACGACCGGGCCGTGGAGACGGTCGACACGCTGGAGCGCCAGGACGCCGGCTTCAAGCAGTTCCTACTGGACCAGGTTCAGGTCGGCGGCTTCGGCTGCGAGGCACTCACCCTCGGTACCTCATCTAATCATTGCCAGCCAACCATGGACCTTGTTAATGCGTCGCCTGTGTTGTCGTGTGTGTCGTGTGTGTCGACAGGCTCGAGGCTGATTCTGCCCATCCAGCGGCTGCCGCGGTACCTGATGCTGCTGGGTGCGCTGGCAGCCAAGACGCCGGCGGGCCATCCCGACCAGGGCCTGCTGCGGGAGGCCCTGGAGCAGCTCCAGGAGACCGCCACCCGGATCGACGACCAGCTCAAGCGCATGGAGAACCGCAACCGGATCTACCACATCCAGAGCCAGCTCTACTCCTGCCCCGTACCCCACCTGCGCCACACGCCCACCACTTCCATGTTTAATGTGGCGCTGACGTCATCGTGTGCGTGTGCGTGTGATTGTGTGGGGCAGGTGCTGGCGACGCCGGATCGGGTGTTGCTGAGGGAGGGTGTGGTGCTCAAGCTGTCCTCGTCGTTTGCGGTGAACTGCACCCTCTTCCTCTTCTCCGACGTGCTGGTCTACGCCCACCGGTCCCTCAAGTCCTTCTCCCTCCTGCGCTACAAGGGCACCGTACGGCTCCCCCTCGGTCTATTTTTCCACTGCAACTCTCGCTCACACACGCACACGCACACGCTCACGCACGCACGCACGCACGCACACACGCACACACGCACGCACGCACGCACACTCACACGCACACACGCACACGCACACAGATCAGCCTTGCAGAGTGCTTCGTGCGCAGCATTCCAGACTCAGATGGTATGCCTGCCAGCCGGGTGGCCACCGGATGTGTTGCGTTGATCTGCAAGGCTGACGGGGGGCGGGGTGGGGGGTATACAGAGTACAAGAACGCGTTCCAGGTGCTGGTGGCCTTTGAGAAGCCCCTCACCCTCTACACGAAGAAGGCCGAGGACAAGGTGGCCTGGATGGCCGCCATCCAGGACGCCATCGACGCCCTCCTCACTGCCCCAGCCGGACCTCGTCGGTACTCCATTCCCCCCCCCCCCCACAAATAGTCTCTACATTCCTCCCGTGTGTCCTGCACTCACGTTGAAGGCGCAGACCAGCGCAACTCGTGGAAGCCCAGCAAGAAGTCGCAGAGCGTGTGGCGGCTGTTGCGCGATCGCAACCTCCTCAAGCGCAGCGGGGCCCCCGACCCCTCTGACTCCGATCCCTCCCCGCTTTCCCCTACCACGACTTCCACATCTTCCTCTTCGTCGTCACCTTCTTCACCGTCGTCATCGTCTTCTTCCTCTACTTCAGCATCATCATCACCGTCATCATTCCCGTCGTTGGCCTTGTCGCCTCGTCGGTTCCACACGCAGTCGTTTTCCCCACTCGGCTCCGCTGCCGTGCGTCGAGGAGCTGACCCAGTCCGCCGAGGAGACCGGGGGCCGGCCGAGTCGGGGCAAGAGCGGTCGCCTGCGCCAACGCAAGTGGGACCAGGCCAACCGCAGCACCCCCGACATGGCCAGCCGCCTGCACCACCAGCCTCGCCCCGCCGATGGCAGCACCTCGCCGGAGCCGGCCGCGCCCAAGGAGGGCGGCCGAGCGAAGAAGGAGAAGCGGGAGAGGCAGCAGAAGGACAAGGACGCCCGGCGGAAGCACCTCCTCCACTCCCTCACCCTGCGCAGTTTTCATCCGCCGCCCACCACCAACCGCCCAGGGAAGAACCACCACCATCGCCGCGTTCTTCTTCTTCTTCGCCAACGTCGCCAACGTCGCCCACGGCCCTGAGCCCGTCGCCAAGCCCGCGCGATCGACTGGCGCAGCTGCTGAGCCCGAGGCTGCCGCCGCTGACGCGGCAGGGCTCTGGCCCGCTGTCGTCGGGCGCGCAGGTGGCGGAGATGGCCCGACGCTCCACGGCCGTTGCCAGCCGGCCCGCGACGACGCAGAAGATGCGGTCGATATCGGGCGAGCTCCCCCGAAACCAGAGCGTGGCCAAGAGCCGGGGGCGCGACCGCGACCATGGCCTCGCTGCCGGTGGTTCGAAACCACCCGGCGGTCGTCACCGTCGACGACTCGGTGGTCTGGCGCTCGTCTGCGACCGACATCGACGAAAGATGGCTCCTCGAGCGCATGTACACCTCGGACTCAGGCGCGTTCGACCACCCGATCACGCCCTCACCCACGTCGGCGCCGCAGTGGTCGTCGTCGCCGTCGCTGCTGCTCGGGGCGCTGGGCTCGCCTCGAACCGCGGCGGGGTCTTCGTTGGCGGCGGCCATGGCGGTCATCGATAGCTGGGAGCCGCCCGAACACGAACGGCCCAAGCTCCGCCACCGGCCACCGCCAGCCTCGGGGAGTCCCCACCCGCGCCGGCGCCACCGCCATCAACGCGGCCAGAGCGACCACGACAGCAACCACCTTCCATGACCCCGCGGCGGGCGCAGGTGTAGGGTGTACAGAAGAAGAAGAAGAACGCAAACCAACCTTGAATTCGACCGAAGGGGCGCGCCACGGTGGTTGATTGGTTGGATGTTCTTACTTTATTTTACTTCCTGCTGGTGGCGCCGTCGTGCGGGTGGGCGGGGTGGTGGTCGCCGCTGAGCTTGATCTTGAGCTTGGTGGGCACCCCGGCCCCCTGGGACTGCTGCTGCTGCTGGGCGGAGGGGAAAGTAGAGGCGGAGGACTGGGAGGAGGAGAGGGAGGAAGACGAGGAGGAGGAAGAGGTGGAGGAAGTAGAGGAAGTAGAGGAGGAGGCAGCCGTCGGGGTTGGTGGCGCGCCCTGGCTGGTGACGCGGAACTCGGGCTGGAGCTGGCGCAGCAGCTCCCTGTCGCCCGCACTCGTGAATCCGTAGTCCATCGCCTTCTCCTCGCACTCCTCTGTGCGACGCGGCGGCGGCGGCGGCGGCGGCAGGTGGTGCCATGCACGTGTCAGGGCTCCGTTAGGCGAGAGCGCGCAACACGAAGGAAAGGACGCGGGAGGTGGGTAAAAAATACCGATGAAGAGGTTGAGGGTTTCGTGGAGGGTGGCGCTATCGGCCGAGGCGTCCGGAAGGCCTCGGTGTTGACATGTACAATGCGCAGCAGCATCCGCAGGAACCCGGCCGAGTAGGGCGGCTCGATCATGCTCAACACCTGCCGCCAATCGGATCGGGTGAGCTAAGCCGCCCCTCTTCGGCCGAAGAGGTTTGCGCGTGCGCGTGTTGGAAAGCCAGGGAAGGGCGACTCAATCGCACCTGCGCGACAAAGTGTCGGAGGAGGCCCTGGTCTACGGTCTTGGGCCAGCCAAGGACGTACTCGAGCACCGGCATGATGTGCCCGCATCGCATCAGGTAGAGCATGTTCTCCAGCAGCTCCTTCCGCAGCTCCACCTGTTGGTTGGCGCGGTGAGGATTGGGCCATTGAGCCCACAATTCCCAGAAACTGGAACTGGGACTGGAAGGAATTGGTGAGGGAGGGTGGCGTACGGCAGCGAGGGCGTCCAGATCGTAGTCGATCGTGAAGCATTCCTGCAGCACTTGCAACACGGACCCTCGCTGGAATGTGGGGCAATGGATGGGGAAGGGGTCAGGAGGTGTCCTGGGGTCGCTATCGTGGCGAAGCGAAGCAGCGTGGGTACCTGGAACGGGTGCTTGTAGGCGATCTCCCTGAGAAGCTCCAGATAGAAGGGCGTTCGCACGGTTTTGATTGATGTCACATAATACGCCGGGTCTGAGAGCACACGCCCACCACCACCAACGATGAGTGGGCGAGATCACAGCGAGGAGCTCTGCGTGTGTGGGTGTGTGTGTGTCGTGTGTGCGTGTGCGTGTGCGTGTGCGTGCGTGTACCGGTGAGGTTTGTTCGAATCCAGTGAATGATGCCCATGGCGACCACCGGGTAGGAGAGGTTGGTGCGGAGGTCGTGGGCGGCGGCCTGCAGCTCCGAGCCCAGGGTGTTGCCCTGGCAGATGGGCTGGACGGCCTTCAGGGCGCTCATCGTGGGCGTCAGCATCTCCTTGTCCAGCTTGCCCCCGAACTGATGCGCGCACGAGAGGACACGACACGACCAACGACCAACGACACGACGACACGTGAGTGCCGCCCGATCGAGAGGGACTGGGGAGGGGAAGGAGGCCCGTACGATTCGTTCGTCTCGCACGGAGGCGGCGTAGGCGAGGACAAAGAAGTATTTAAGGATGTAGTTGGGGCTGATGGAGCGCGCAGGGCTGAACATGTCCCGAATGAACAGCTCCAGGATGTTGGGATCCCGCAGGAACTCCACCGATGGCGGGTCCGGCTTGATGTACTCTTTGTGCAGCTGCACGCAACATAACATATGCACCGCCACACAAACGACACACGGTGAGCAAATCATATTATCAGCCGTCTAATCGTATTAAAGCACTGCGTCGACGCCGCACCTTGATGACGTCAGCGGGGTTTGTGGCGTTGGAGGAGAGCATGGCGAGGAGGGCTTCAGCGATGTTGGGGAATCGGTGCGAGTCGGAGAGCAGGTAGCTGAGCTTGCGCCCCACCTGGCCGTGCTCGATGGTGCTGTGGGTCAGCTCCTGCGCGAGCCTCTTGACGTGGTAGCCCGCTCTATCGCGCACCAGGTGCGCCAACACAGCCTGGCCGTCGAAGACAGCAGCGTTAGCAAGAAGCAAGAAGCAAGCAAGAAGAAGACCGAAAGCGTGAGGCATTACGGGCGACAGGCTTGCTGTCGTACCTGAGTGTAGAGGTAGGTGTGCTGGCTGTGTCCGCACATCTTCTTGAAGTCGGGGAGGAGGGAGAGAAGAGAGGACTCGTCCTACGCGCGCAAGTGGGCGGGTGAGCCAACGCGTAGGACAAGGTTGGAGTGGGAGGGAGGAGGGGGCCGGCCACAGTGGAGAGTGGAGGGGAAGGAGGAGGAGGAGGAGTGTCGCACTCACCTTTTCGGCGAGCTGGAGGAGGGAGTGGCTGAGCACGCGGTTGAAGACCCCGAAGTTGGTGGAGGCCGTGGCGAGCGACGCGATTTCGGTCTGGTGGCCGGCGTCGGATATCCGCTGGATGGCAAAGTTCAACATCAGACAGCTCGGATGCACTTCGGACAACTGGTGTGTGTGTGTGTGTAGGAGGCACACGCCCACCAGCCACCACCACCACCACAGCATTGAAGCGCTCATTAGTGCGCTGGGAAGTCACAAGAGCGAAAGCGAAAGGGTGTTGACACGTACGCGGTAGATGAGAGCACGCCATTCAGGGTGCTCGATCATTACGTCGAGCCAGTGTGGTGCCGACTGCATCTCGGCAAAGATTGAATCGGCTTGCGAGGGCGAAAACTTCTCCATGAGGATGTCCTTCAGCTTCTCTTTGACGATTTCGCTCACTTCATCCGCGCTGAGGCCCGATGCCACCAGCCACGATGACATAAGATTCACCATTTCTGCATAGCCTCGGTAGTTTTCTGCCAAGAGGTGAACCACCGTCTACATGCACACACGCGCCATCGTCTGCCATCAGCGCCAGATTATCGATTCAGATGGCAGCGGCTCGTACCTGAGGTGTGCCGCCAGAGGCAAGGAACTTCTTGGTTTCGTGAAGCACGCCCACTTCCATGATTGAATCTTTCTGCTTGAAAGCAGCAACGCACTCTTCGAGCACGCGACCCAGTTCATCAATCTCATCCATCTACGCGTTAATTGCATGAATAGGGGGGCGAATTGTCAGAGATGAACGAAAATGAGCCCTATTCGAAGGCAGGGCGCAGCTTCGCGCGTGGGCGCCATCGTACAGAATTGGAATCTTCTGTGGGCTGGTGATGCGAGGCGGCGCCTGAGGCCGTCTCCTCTTCCTCCATCGTGTCTGAGGGGGGGTAGCCGCCCTCCTCCATCTTCGTTTTTGGCGCCAGAAGAAATGGTCTGAAAAAAGGCCAGAAACGAAAAAAAGTGTAGCGAGTGTTCTTCGTGATGTTGACGGACCGTGCTCAGAAGGGCACAGCACGACTAGCCGTAGTAGGCCTCCTTCCACACCCCACCATAGTGCTCGAGCGACTTGATGATGTCGGCAAAGGCTTCGATGAGGCCCTTGGTCTGCATCGGCACGCCGTGCTTCTTGTAGAGGGCCTGGACCTTTTTGTTGGCCACCGCGTAGTTGTGGCGGGGCATGGTGGGGAAGAGGTGGTGCTCGATCTGGTAGTTGAGGTGGCCCGTGAACCAGTCGTTGAAGAGGCCGCCCTCGACGTTGCACGTGGCGAGGCCCTGCAGGGTGGGCCAGTCCAGCTCGCGGTCGTTGTCGACGTGCATGGGGATGTGGTTCATCTGGGTCACCCATGTGAACCAGTGGCTCTCGACCGTGCGCACCAGCATGTAGAACCAGAACGCGCCCCAGCCGCCCATCAGCGGGCCGTAGAGCGTGAAGTGCTTCGCGAAGAACCTGCACGCGCGCAGACGACGATGAGTGTCACGTCAACGACTGCGACTACTCTGCGCGTAGACGATGATGATGATGATGATGAACAAGACCCCGCGGCAGCCACGCAGGCGCCCGAGAGGTGAAGCGGACGTACGTGGCGATCCAGAAGAGGTCCCACCAGTGCTTGTGCTGGAAGACGTAGCGAACGTTGTCAACGTGGAAGTAGACGGGCAGCAGGAGCGGGGGGAAAGCCCACCAGTAGATGTGCTGCTTGTTGTAGGGCATCACTCCTGCGCCATCATCATCGACAACAACAGAAAGCACATGAAGTGAAGAGAAGTCGAGTGAGCTACGCGAGGCGTGTGGAGTGACGAGGTGGTGGATGCTGGGGCTCATACCCTTCTTGGCCTTGGCCCACTTGCGCGTCAGGTGGTCGCCGAGAAGGAAGAGGTTGGGGAAGGTGATGTCGGGGTCCTTGCGCACCACGTTGGGCTTGGCGTGGTGCTCAAAGTGACGCCTGGGCGGACGAAGAAGGAGGAGAAGAAGGAAGAATCAATCAGCACATGGCACACCGGTGGTGCCAAGAAGAAGTAGTAGCGGAGTAGTACCAGTTCCACCAGGCTCGCGAGGCGCCCTTGATGTGGCAGATGACGATGTAGTGCATCCAATGGTTCCACTTTGACTTCTTGAACACGGACAAGTGCCCATAATCATGCTGACGAGAGTACGACGCGTACGACCAGCGTCGCAGGTCAGCGACGAGCACCACGTGCAACGAGAAATGGACAAATTAAGTAAAAGAAGAAAAGTAGTAGTAGTAATAGACACGTAAAAATAATAAATAAAAATGCACGTAAATAAATAAATGGTAATAAAGGTGGTGTAATACTACTGCGGATTTAGGGGCGCACCTGGAGCCAGCCGGCCTGTGCCTGGGCAGTGGCGAGGAGGGCGACGGCGAGGAGGTAGACGGGCCAACTGTTGCCCAGCACCTTGATGCTGTAGTAGGCGGCGGCCTCGAGCAGGAAGATGTGGGCCAGCATCCCGAAGAAGAAGGTCCAGCTGGCCTCGAACAGGCCCTGCTCCTCGAATTCTTTGCGCATCTGTCTGAATTCCTCTACGAATGCCGAGGGCGCCGGTCGGGCGCCATCAACAGTCGATGCTGCGGCCGATGAGCCGGGTGCCACTTGACCGATGAGGAGGGGCTTGAGATACTTCATCACCAGGGCGGAATCGGGGTGAAGTGCCCGAAACGAGTCTGTGGCATCTTGACCCGCGTAGTGGTAGATTACCTTGCCGCCGGGATGGCGCCGGCCGAAGTTGGTGATGTCGTACACCTGGTCGTTAATCACCAGCCACGAGCTCGCGCGCGTGTTGTGCTTCTGCACTTCGGCCCACTCGAGCTGCTCGAGGCCAGTCGCGAGCCCCTCTCCGGGCTGGCGGAGAACGTTGGATGCAGCTGCGGTGGCCATCTTCGCCGGCGTGTGGGTGGGGCACAAAGAAACCGAACGCAAAGGTCCGGAGCAAACTGCGCCCGTCGTAAAGACTTCGCAGAAGAGACGAAGCAATACAGACCAAAAATTAATGCGCGAATTATTATTATCTTTTTAGCACCATTTCACTTTATTTGTACAAATAAAAGGCCAGTGGTGACTAATAAGGAAGAGCAACACACACGTCGCTTCAACTACAAAAAATTGAGAACAAGAGACCGTGGTTTGCCGGGGTCTCTGCCTCGCTCTCTCGCTCGCCCGCTCTACTTCTTCTTGCCGTAGTGCTTCTGCTTCTCCTCGAGGTCGCGGGACATCCACCAGAGCGCGCCCTCGGTCGGGGCAAAGGTCTCGGACGAGGAGCCGGCCTGGCCGCCGAACTTGCGGACGGCCGTGCGCACGGCGGCCTCGGCGGTAATGAGGGCCTTGTTGAGGGTCTCGGCCAGGGGGCTGGCCTCGAGCTGGGCCAGCTCGTTGGTGGCCTTGAGGCCCTTGACGCCGGGCTGCTTGGAGGCCTCAGTGAGGCGGTGCTTCTCGGCCTCGTAGGCCTGGATGCTCTTGTTGACCTCCTCGAGGGCGAGGCGCGCGTTGCGGATCTCGGGGTGCTCGTCCTGGCAGGACATGGAGCGCTTGCAGAAGTCGGCCGGGTTGGCGACGTTGTTGTACTGGTAGAGGAGGTACTCGAGGAAGCCCACGCGACCGTCAAAGTTGACATCGACGCGATCCCTGAGCTCCTGCTTGCGCTTGATGGCGGTGAGCATCTCGGGCTGCGACTTGCTGAGAGCGGGGCTGGCCCAGTGGCTGTTCTTGGGGTCCTCGACGAACTTGCAGAGCTGCTCGTAGAAGTAGAGGCCGATGTCGAAATCGAGGTCGACGCCCTCCTCGTAGAGGTGACGCAGCGAGATACCCTTGCTGTGCATGTCGGCGTACTTGATCAGCTCCCACGACACGCTGAAGATGAAATCGGCCTGGTCGGCCGTCTCCCTCCAGTACGCGTTCAAGAAGGCCACGGCCTGCTGCGCGAAGGGCTTCTGGCACACATTGTTGAAGTAGGCAAGGGCCTCGGGGTCGAGCTTCTCGGTGAACGACATTCTTATGATGATGAAGAAGAAGAAGAAGAGGCTTGAAGATGAGAGACTGCGAAGGGAAAAGCTGCACCAACAGTTGGAAACGTGGCACCGCGCCAAACGTTGCGCTCGATTAGGGCAGGCCACAAGTGCTTTGGGTCAGGTCCACGGGTCCTTTGTCGACTATTTTGTTTTTCCATTTTTTGAATAAAAAAATAAATAGAAAATAAAGAACAATCTTGTAATTGTCTTTGTTGCATAAATAATGGAGGTGTCTATGTACATGATGTATGTGTGTCCCGAATCTGGCCACTAATTGTAGCTCAGTAGCGATTGCTCTGCGTGTACTGCCGATTGGCCGATGATTTCTTCTCTCGGCTGGTAGAGGACCAACGCCATGCTCTGCGGGGCTGCCACTACGGGATGATTGATTTGGCCTCGTCGTGCTCGCTTGAGCGGATTGCGACTGCTCGGCGCGGCGGTTCTCGTCTCATCGAGCGCCTCCCTTCGCGAGGCAGCAGCGAGCTCCTCCGCCTCGGGCGTTTTTCGCTTGCTGCGAGGGGCCATGCAAGGCAACAGGCTCGGGGCGGCTCCTGCAGATGGTGCGGCAGCGCTTGGCGCGAAGAAGATGGGATTCGAAGTGTCCCACGACGGCAGCTGCGAAGAAGTAGTCGTGCGGAAGGGTGCAGGAGGAGCAAACATAGTCGTGGCCATCGGGGCTTGTGTGTAGGTGAGTAACGTGCAGGTACAATCAATGCCCGTGACCAACGGATTTGTCTGGTGGTGTCCTGTTCCTCCTCCTTCTCCGCCACAGCCCAACCGGCGACGCAATCGAGGAATGCCGTTGATTTCTCCCCGGAACCGACCGTCGGAGATGCAAGAGCCGAAAACACGAACCAAACGAAAGACACGAAAGGAATTGAATTATGAAAAAAATTTCGTACAACTCCTTTTTCAGGTAACTGCCTCTTGCGCGAATTTTGAAGGCCACACGGTAACGATCATCTGAACAAAAATCAAATCGTTGCTCACTTCATCACATCACCAATCGCCAACCAGAGGGGGAAAGAGCACGACAAACTACAGCCATGTATCGCACACCGCTACACAGCCTCATTCCCATCAGCGTGGTGGCTGATTCCTACAAGGCGAGTCACTTTACGATGTATCCTGACTCGAAGAAGGCGGTGGGCTACGGCGAGTTCAGGAAGCCCTACGGGGGCGACAAGACCGACAACCGATTCGTCTTCTATGGCATTCGGTACCTCGTCGAGAACTTCCTGTGTAGACAGTGGACCAAGGAGGACGTGGAGAAGGCCGACCTCTTCTACAGCACCCACAACGCCGGCCACACTCCCTTCCCCTTCCCCAAGCATCTGTTCCTCAAATTCGTGGAGGAGAACAACGGCTACTTCCCCGTGAAGCTGCAGGCCCTGCCCGAGGGCACCTGCGCCCACATCCACGTCCCCGTCTACCAGATCACCGCCGAAAAGGAGTACACCCTGCTTCTCACCTACTTCGAGACCCTCCTCACCCAACGTGCGCCCCCCCCCCCGATATTTGTAATCTGTTGTTTTTTTGTAGCCCTTTTTTCTTTCTTTTTGTTTATTGTTTATTTTATTTTATTTTTTACTTTTGATTGTTTATTGTTTATTATTGTTTTGGAGCCCTCCCTACGCCTGCCTTCTGACAGGTGAGCGGTACCGCTATGGTTTGTGGTTCCGCGCAGGTGTGGTACCCGACGACGGTGGCCACGCTGAGCCGTAGGGCAAAGGACACGATCGAGGCCGCGTTCGAGAAGAGCGTGGACCAAGAGAACCAGCACCTGGCCAACTTCAAGCTGCACGACTTTGGCTTCCGCGGCTGCACGTGCCTCGAGCAGTCGGTGCTGGGCGGGTGCGCGCACCTCCTCAACTTTGGCGGCACGGACACGATGAGCGCGGCCTACTACGCCCAGTTCGAGCTCAACCACGGCAAGCCCGTGGGCGAGAGCATCCCGGCCACCGAGCACTCGGTGATGACGTCGTGGCGCTCCGAGCGCGAGGCCATCGAGAACATGATCGAGCACCACGGCAAGGGGGTCTTCTCGTGCGTGCTCGACTCGTACGACTACGCCAACTGCCTCTACAACATCCTCCCGCAGATCAAGGAGAAGAAGGAGAAGGCCGGCGGTCACATGGTGCTCCGCCCCGACTCGGGCGACCCCGTCGATGCCGTTCTCATGGGCCTCGACGCCGGCGAGAAGGCCTTTGGCGCCGACGTCAACACCAAGGGCTACAAGGTGCTGCGCGGCGTGTCGGTCATCCAGGGCGACGGCATCAACTCGGCCACGCTCGTCAAGATCCTCGAGGCCGCGCTGGCCAAGGGCTACTCGGCCCAGAGCTGCACCTTTGGCATGGGCGGCGGCCTCCTGCAGAAGGTCGACCGCGACACCATGTCCTTCGCCACCAAGCTCTCCTACATCGAGTACGCCGACGGCCGCACGCGCGAGGTCACTGAAGTACCCCAAGACCGACGCCGAGAAGATCTCGCTCCCCGGCACGCTCAAGGTCATCCGCAACGAGCAGGGCGTGCCCGTCATCTACCCGGCCGAGCGACGTCGCGGGCGACGACCTCCTGCGCGTCGTCTACGACCACGGACCCGTCGAGGGCGCCTTCCCCGAGGACTTTGACACCCTCAAGGCCCGCGTCCAGCGCGAGTGGACGGCCCTGCCCCGCGCGTTCGACCCCATCTCCCCGCAGCTGCGACAGAAGATGGACACCTGGGTCCAGACCATGAAGGAGTCCCTCGCGCAGAACCTCGCCGCCTGATCCATGTTGTACCAACACGCGCCAGAGAAGGCCTCGTTCTCTGTCCGGCCATTCGACACCGTTACCAAAGACGCCGCACTTGAAGCGGAGTGACGTTTAATAATAATAATCTCGCTGCACCGGCCAATGGGAGTGTAGGGATCGCCGCGCGAAATGATGGGCCGCCGTTCGCGTAGCGGTGACAGGGCGGCCAAGGCCGGCGTGCCTCGCGAAATTGTGGTCGCCTCCTGTTGGGTGCCGCCTTCGCTTTCCTGTCGCGACAAAAATTGCGCCCCCGCACGAGCACACAGAGCACAAACAACGCACCGACGCGCAACTTTGGCCGCACATCTCTGCCTCCTCCCCTCTTCTTCTTCAGCGGCCGTTGCCTCTTTCCCTAGGGATCTAGAACGCGTCTTCCCGGGCACAATCCTTCGTGCTGTCGTGGGGGCTTTGAATGAACATGATGTCTAGTTCGTCTTATGCCGCCGGGTTGCTGGCCATCACTGATGAGGCATCTCTCATCAAACACCTCGTGGACCGAATCAGCAGCATGGTACGCGGGCGTTTCATTTGAGCTTTTGCCATTTTATCCAAGTGATTCGATTTTTGCAGTTGATATAATGTTGTAATAATCTCCACATACACCTTTTTTTAAAATTCAAATGCTAATTGATTTGAATTATGCCTTCAGGTGGTGTCCCTGTACAAGGACAAGGATGAGCAGACGTCCGAAAGGGTGAGGCAGGCCTCCCTGCGCACCCAAAATGAACAGGCCCTCTTGGAGATGAGCCAACACAAGCTCAACGTAGCCGCCGGCGCGCTCTTGCAAGTCCTCGAAAACCTGCCCCAGGTAACATCCTCACCTCCAATTTATTGTTTAATTTGTCCGATCTTTATTGATATTATATTGAATCTATTTAATGTCGGGGCGTTCCTTGCGAACATGTTTCGTCGTCGTGATCGTTTTATTTCATTATTTCATTATTACTCGTTTATTATTATTATTATTCTTTCATTTTTGATGGTGGCCTGCAACGTTGACGCGTCGCCGTGTTTGGCAGAGCTTTGATGACTCGGAGGAGGGCCAAAGCAGCCTGGCCCAGGCCCGCATCTACCTGCTCAACCTGCTCGCCACCAGCATGGCCTCGGCCTGGCAGTACCTCGTACGTGGCCCCCAAGCCCCCTCTACTCCCTCCCCGTATGCCTGGCCGTGGCGTTGGGACGTCGGGATCTCGCCTCCCGGCACCACCCACTTACACCCGCACGCGACCACCCACCACCCACAGAAAAAGGAGGAGCTCAGCAAGCTGGGCGAGTCGAAGACAAGAACGTCGTACGTGGTGCACCCCATGGGCCTATTCCCGTAGGCAGCTACTAATCTCTCTCTCTATGTTTTGCAAAACAGCTCAAGCAAAAGGAGGAGCAGGTGGCGGCGCCGAACATCGACGACAACCTGGCCGTGCGCATCTGGAACATCGCCGTCAACACGATTTTGAAGCCGCCCGGCCCGCACCACGCCGCCGAGCTGCGCGACAAGGCCGGCCGCGTGCTCTTCCAGGTGTCGGCCTCCAAGTTCGACATCCTGATGGGCAAGCTCGGGTCGCCGTTGTCCGCCGGCGACGAAGTCTCGTCCCCGCTCAACCTGATCGAGTACCTCAACCTCAACTCCACCCGCCTCACCGACATTTTGCAGAAGGTTCGCTCCCTGTCATGCTGACGTCACACCGAGTTGGACTCCCAGAATGTCTAATTTCTTGCCTTCTTTCTTCTTCGTTCGTGGCCTGCAGGTGCTCGCGGCCTCAGACGATGCGCCCTTCAAGAAGGACAATCTGAGGATTTTGCTGGCCCGAGTGCTCACCCGGGCCATCTGGAACTGGATCGACAACTACCCCATGGAGTTCGTGTCCTTGTCCCAGGTAACGCCACTCCCTGGTCTGTTGACATGCAACGCAATTGCTCATCAACTCTATCAACCGCCAATCACCAATCATACGCCACACCACCCCAACCAATAGAACGGCACCAAGCTGCCCGGCAAGCCCGACGAGCTGTTCGACGTGTTCGTGGGGTGGTCCGGCAAGAACAAGAAGGGCCACTACTGGGAGATCCAGACCATGCTGCTCATCCTGTGCCCGGACATCATGTTCAAGGTGGCCAAGAGCGAGACGACCAAGGAGACCGCCACCAAGGAGAAGTTCATGCACAACCTCAACAAGGCGCTCAAGGGCAAGCTGGCCGACATCGCCGTGGTGTGCTACGTCAACATCTTCAAGGCCTCGACCTTCGTCACCAAGCAGGACAGCTCGGCCCTGCGATTCACCGTCACCGCCATCGAGCCCGAGCTCAAGGAGCGCCTCTTCAACCCGGCCTCGCCCTTCAAGCCCTCCGACGGCAACGAGGTCCAGATCATGACCGACTGCCTCCTCGCCTCCTTCCGCCTCTCGCACGTCAAGGTAATCCTCCGCTCTTCTATCATTGGTCACAATACCGCCGCCCTCATCCTCCTACCAATGGTCATTTATTCTCCGATTACCTAACGGCGGCCTATGTGTGCGTGGGGCTTGGGCGAGAGCAGGGAGTCAAGTCGTTCACGGACCTGCTGGCCAAGGACTTCCCGCCGGTGTACAAGCTGGTGTTGGTCAACACCCTCCAGCGAATAGTGGACGAGGGCGCCAGCATCACGTGGAACGCCACCATCACCGATGCCTACCCGGTCATGGCCCCGCAGCTGCGGGTCCTCTTCCAGGAGCTGGTCGAGAGCGTGCGCTCGTACAACGAGCTCCGCAAGCAGACCAACAAGCAGGACAAGAAGGCCGTGGAGGCCGCCATGTACAACGTCGACATCCTGCGTCGCCTCATCAAGCTCTTCAAGTCCGACCCCATCCTCCCGCTGCACCCCCAGGTACGCGCCAGCCGCTGCCCCGCTGTCACGCCACCTTAGCAATATTCAGCGTGATTGACATTCCATCTCTTTTTTTGAATTTTTTTCTACGCCAGGGCAAGTCGTGGTCGCAGGACCTGGAGGCGACGCGGTCGCTGCTGAAGGGCCTGTGCCTGTGCGCGTCGTGGTTCTTCCTGCCGGAGCTGTCGCAGACGGCGTGCTCGGCGATCGTGGAGCTGCACCGGCCCAAGCTCATCGAGCGCTGGGTGCCCTCGAACCAGATCGCCGGCTTCTGGGACATCTCGTCGCACGTGCTGATCGACCTCTCCGACGTGCTGATCGAGAAGAAGTCCATCAAGCTGCCCGACCTGCGCCAGTACATCAACCTCTTCCGCGAGATCCTGGCCTTCCGCAACGAGTTCCTCGCCACCCACAAGGAGCAGCGCGCCGGCGAGTCTGCGGGCGAGGCCGGCGCGTCGTCGTCATCGTCATCGTCGTCGTCTTCGGGCGTGACGTCGGCGCGCTGCGCGCGAACGCGTCGACCAAGATCGAGGTGGCGCTGCTCATTCAGCTGTGCTCGGGCGAGACGGAGATCGTGACCAAGGTGGAGAACTGCCTGGGCCTGCTGTGCGACGAGATCGACACCCTAAGCGACGAGGCCGACAGCGCGGAGAACTCGATCGCGTCGAACCTGTTCACCTACAAGAAGCTGGCGTCGGCGTCGGCGCTGCTCACGGGCCGCGCGCCCAGCAGCGCACCATCAGGATCGAGCTGCGGCGCATCCGGCAGACGCAGGGCAACTTCCAGGCGTGGGAGGAGGTCTACAAGCGGTGGGCGCGCGTGTCGCAGGTGATCATCAAGGGCGCCGTCGACGAGAAGGGCGACAACCACGCGGGCTCGCTCAAGAAGGCCATCAAGGCGGCCAAGCCCAGCAAGCCGGCGTCGATCACCCCGTCGGCCGCCGTGGCGCTGCTGCCGCCCGAGGTGCTCATCGAGTGGAACCACTACTCGGGCTTCCTGTGCGCCGTCGCCGGCGTGTGCCTCTCGCAGGAGCGCGTCGTCGTCGAGCAGTCGCGCAAGGGCGCCACCGAGACCAAGGTCAAGATCATCGACGCCTTCATCGACGAGCTCCTCGAGCTCCTCGTCTCCAACATCGACGTCGTGCGCGAGACCACCACCGAGCTCCTGGGCTCCACGCTCTCGCCCACCGCCTACTCGGTGCTCTTCCACCACCTCAACGCGCAGGTCAAGACCTTCTTCGGCACCGCCGGCCAGATCAACTACTCGCCCGAGGCCACCACCTTCGCCGACCAGGCCATCTCCGTCATCAAGCACATCCTCGAGCTGCCCGTCGACTCCTACACCGCCGACGACCTCGCCCTCCTGACCGACTTTGAGGAGGTCATCACCAACCTCATGAAGTACGTCTCGCAGCTCGTCATCAAGGACAACCCGGCCGCCTCGTTCCGCATCAAGAGCAAGATGTGCGCCTGCCTCGAGGCCATGATGCAGAAGCACCAGTTCATCTCCTTCGGCAACGAATTCCAGTTCCGCCACCGCGTCGTCGAGATCGTCATGGAGTGGATCTCCGACTTCAACGCCGCCAAGCCCGGCAAGGTATATATTACTTGATCTAATTCGTTACTTATCTTATCTTATCTGCTTATCTAATATCTAATCTCTAATACCTAATCTCTACTGCACACACACGCAGACCACGCTGAGCGAGCTCACGCCCGAGAAGCAGAAGGAGGTGACCAAGGGCACGGTGGACCTGGACGTGGCGGCCGTGAAGGCCATCGCGGCGCTCTTCAAGGGCCTGCCGGTCTCCAAGGAGGACGCCGAGGAGGCCGAGACGTCGACGCTGGGCAAATACTTCACCTTCTTCACGCGCCTCCTCACCCGCGCCAAGTCCGACCCCAACACGCCGCGCCAGAAGGCCGACATGTCGGTCATGGCCCTCTCCAACCTCCTCAGCGCCAACATCGACTCGGCCCTCGAGTACTTTGTCACCATGGGCTACCACGAGGACCTCGAGACCCGCGCCTCCTTCCTCAAAGTGCTCACCAACATCCTCAACCAGGTTCGACACCCTCTCTCTCACACGCACGACACGACACGATACGCACAACACGACACGACACGCGCTAATAGTGTGGAATGTTTGTTGCTGATATTGATGGAATGTTGATGTTGATATTGATCAGGGAACGGAGTTTGATTCGCTGGCGGAGGAGGGGGACAAGTTTGACAAGCTGCTGGACCTGGTGCTGGACCCGAAGCTGGAGGTGGTGCTGGCGCTGTGCGCGGTGATCCAGATCACGGAGGCCGACGAGGTGGCGCAGCTGCTGGTGCGGCTGTTCGAGGCCAACGAGCGGACGATGATGATGCTCAAGATGGTCATCGAGCAGGAGGTGAGCAAGACCGAGACGGAGAACACGCTGTTCCGGCGCAACTCGATGGCCACCAAGCTGCTGGCGGCCTACACGAAGCTGATCGGGACGCGCTACCTCAAGGACACGCTCACGCCCACGCTGCAGCGGCTCATCGCCAACCCGCCGCCGCTGGAGCTCGACCCGCAGAAGCTGCCGGCGGGCCAGGACCGGGCGACCAACATCGAGAACGTGACCAAGGCGGCGGACGACTTCCTCAAGGCCATCGAGGCCTCGGTCGAGCACTGCCCGGTCCAGTTCCGCGAGATCTGCGCCTACCTGCAGCAGGAGGTGGGCAAGCGGTTCCCGGGCGCCGAGCACGCGGCCATCGGCGGGTTCATCTACCTGCGCTTCATCTGCCCGGCCATCGTGTCGCCCGACGGCTACGGCCTGGTGCAGTCGCGGGTGCTCACGCCCGAGCTGCGCCGCGGGCTCATCCTCACGACCAAGGTGCTGCAGAACCTGGCCAACAAGGTCATGTTCACCAAGGAGCCCTACATGGAGGAGATGAACGGCTTCCTCCGGGAGAACATGAACGCCATCTCGGGCCTCTTCGACAAGTTTGCGCAGGTGCCCGCGGCGTGGAGCCCACGGGCGCGCTGGCCCACGTGTCGGACGAGCAGCGCGAGGAGGACGTGGCGGCGCTGCACTACCACCTCTCGCTCAACCTCGAGGGCATGCGCCGGGTGCTCACCTCGGTCGACTCCAAGCAGAAGGGCTCGCACGCCTTCCTGGGCCTCACCAGCGTGCTCGCCCAGCTGGGCCCGCCCGCCGAGCCCACCAAGCAGAAGAGCGCCGGCGCGGCGGGGCCGGGCGCCTCGGCGGGCATGGGCCTGGGCCTGAAGGGCAAGGCCGGCGGCGGCGGCAACACGAACCTGCACGCCGAGTTCATGGCCGAGATGGCCAAGCAGATGTCGGCCGAGACGGCGGCGGCGCTCGTGGCCAAGAAGATCTTCTACAAGCAGGGCGTGACCAAGGACAAGCAGCCGGTCTTCTACTACATCGCGCGGCGGCTGGACAAGGCCGACCGGGCCTTTGCGCAGCTGGACGCGCTGCTGTTCCACATCCTCAAGACGGTGCAGCCGGACATGGGCAAGAAGTTCGTGCTCGTGGTGGACTGCACCCTGTTCAACAACAAGGACCACGAGCTGCCCTACGCGTGGATCACCAAGTTCCGGCAGGTGGCGCCCGGCGGGCTGGACAACCTGTCGCGCGTGTTCCTGGTCAACGTGAACCACTGCTTCAAGAAGTACTCGAAGCGCATCGGCAAGCTGCTCTCGCGGGCCAAGTCCAAGATGGAGTTCCTCCCGTCGGTGTCGGCCCTCGCGCAGCACATCCCGGAGAAGGAGCTGGGCCTGCCCACCTCGACGCTGGCCGTGGACCGCGACGTCAAGGCCACCTTCTCGCCCGTGCAGAAGCTCATGCAGTACGCCAACCAGAAGGAGGTCATCATCCGCATCTCGACCAACCTCGTGGAGGTCATCACGGCCAAGCAGCACTCGGTGCTGGGCAAGCGCGTGCCGCTCTCCGACCTGTACCCGATCTCGTCCATGTTCGAGATCCACCACGCCGTCGACACGCACGAGGTGGTGATCAAGTACTACGAGACCGACGCCGCGGGCGGCGACCGCGGGGCCGTGCAGACGCTGGCCTTCAAGTGCCCGGCGTCGGACCGCATCGTCATGGCCCTCAAGGCCTCCAAGGCCCGCCTCAACCTGGCCAAGCCCGCCGCCGACCCGTCGTCGCGCAAGCGCAGCTTCCGCGCGTCGGACGTGCCCGGCACGCTGCTCAACATGGCCCTCCTCAACCTGGGCAACACCAACGCCGCCCTGCGCGTCGAGGCCTACAACCTGCTCGCCTCCCTGTGCGCCTCGTTCCACCTCTCCGTGCAGCTCCACCTGTGGGAAACGTCGGGCCTCGCCATCCCGCGCAACACCAACTCCTTCATCGTCGGCCTCTCCAAGAAGCTCGCCCGCACCGAGGCCCACATGACCCTCGAGTTCCTCATCGAGGCCCTCCACGGCATCGAGAAGATCAAGGCCAACCTGCCCGGCAAGCAGCTCTGCCTCAACTACCTCACCCACTGGCTCCCCAACCTCCGCGACTTCTGCCTCCTCACCGACAAGTCCGAGTCGGCCCTCAACATCGACAAGACCACCCAGATCGTCGCCATGCTCATGGACTTCACCATCAAGGAGACCTCCATGACCGGGCCCGCCATCCAGACCAAGGTCTGGGAGGTCATCGGCGCCGTCCCCGAGCTCCTCGACCTCGTCATCGAGGTCCTCCTCGCCCGCGCCTTCGACCGCAAGCAGGGCGGCTCCGGCTCCACCGCCCTCTCCGTCATCGCCGACATCTTCGTCTCCATGGCCACCCGCAACGCGCGCCTCATCGCCGGCAAGCTCCTCGCCCGCCTCCTCCGCCTCCTGCCCCACTTCAAGGGCTACCGCGACAAGTACCCCGATGGCAGCAGCAACACCACCACCAGCACCACCACCAGTACCAGCGATGAGACGTCGTCGTCGTCGGAGGCCGACCTGTGGTTCCAGCTGGACGTGCTGGTGCGCATCCTGCTCATGCTCTCGTTCGACAACCTGGTCCACGTCCAGCAGTACCTCCCGGAGCTGTTCCACGCCGTGCTCCTGCTCTTCGCCACGGGGCCGCCCGTCACCCGCGCCACCGTGCACGGCCTCCTCATCAACATCGTCCACTCGCTCTACACGACCCTCGTCACCGCCGACAACAAGCTCCAGTCGCTCCGCCTCCTGCTCGCCGAGCTCAACCAGCCCAAGATGCGCGTCCTCTTCGGCCTCGGCGGCCAGGCCGTGTCGGCCTTCACCACCCGCCAGGAGTCGGGCGCCGCTTCTGGTGGCGCGGCCGGCGGCAAGCCCGAGAGCAGCAGCAGCAGCGGCGGCGGCAGCAGCGGCAAGGCCGAGCCGGCGGGCGTGGCGCTGTCGATCAGCACCGTGGAGACGGTGGCGGGCACCCTGCTGGGCGTGCTCAACGCCTGCTCGCCCTCCAACAACTGCGTCGGCACGCCGTGGCACGCGCGCCTGCTCTCGCTCGCCACCAAGGCCGCCTTCACGCCCAACCCGGTCCTCCAGCCGCGCGCCATCGTCGCCGTGGGCGTGCTCTGCAGCGCCCCGTCGCTCGTCACCGACGACCTCATGGCCCAGGTGCTCGTCACCCTGCGCGACATCCTGCCCGCCGTGCGCCTCGACCTCGACCTGCCCATGGCCCTCATCATCTGCCTCACGCGCCTCTTCGAGCACCTGCCCCCGACCTCGCGCTACTTCCGCCCCATGTTCTGGGTCGCCCTCACCCTCCTCCAGATCGACGAGCCCAAGATCTTCGCCGTCGCCATCGGCCTCCTCGAGGTCGTCCTCCGCCGCCTCGACCGCGACTCCACCCAGTGCATCAACGGTAACGACACACGACACACGACACGACACGACACGACACGACACACACACACCACAGCGCGACACGACACGACACGCGCCTCTTGGTGTGGTGGCGGTGATGGGTTCGGCTGACCGGGTGCGGTGTGGCGCTCTGAGTGCAGACGGGTTGGTGCAGTACTGCATGCAGGCGCGTGAGGAGGGCGGACTGGAGACCGCCCTCGCCAAGGCCGACCAGATGATGGGCGTCTCCTTCAAGACCTCCTTCTCCTTCGCCGTCACCGCGCACCTCCTCAAGGGCCTGCGCGCACCCGCCACCAAGGTAAGACCTCACTTCCTTGTATCGTGTCGTGTCGTGTCGTGCGGTGCGCTGACATCGTCGTCTCTCGGGGGGCAGACGTCGACGGCGCGCGTGCTGTCCATGTTCGTGGACATCTGCGCGAAGAAGGCGGTCGGATCCAACCTGCTGGGCTACCTCGCCGCCCTCCTCCCCATCCAGGGCGAGGAGATGGAGGTCGACCACATCCGCCAAATGTACGCTTCGTCTCTTCGTCTTCGCTCTTCCCCCCCCCCCTCCGCGACCACCTCAATACTCACCGTTTTCGTTTTCGTGTTTCATGTTTCGTTTTCGTTATTTGCAACAGTTTGCTGCCGGCAGGTCCGGATTCAGGGAACCTGCACCACTACCTGATCCGGGAGGAGATGCTGCCGGACAACGTGAACGCGGCGCTGCTCTTCACCCTGCTCGTCACAATTTTGAAGTCGTCCGACAGCGAGCACGAGCAGCTCTTCATCTACGAGTCGCTGCGCGAGGGCATCGTCCACATGCCCGACGCGTTCCCGGTGGTCTACGACATCCTGGTGCCCAAGATGGCCCTCGTCATGCAGAACAGCCAGAACCAGCAGATCATCGACGCCTGCCTCGCCATCATGCAGTCCATGTTCAAGCCCGACATGCAGAACTCCAAGAAGCGCCTCAACAAGGACTACGTCCACGCCAAGCTCGGCTTCCAGGGCCTCATCGACTCGGACACCTTCTCGGTACACAACACTCACACCTGCCGCCCACTTCACACCAACTCCCATGACCTCCGCTTTTAACTGACACTCGACCGATTCGTCTGATTCAGAAACCGGCGATCAAGACGGACATGCTGACCAAGGTCGCCTGCCAGGTCCTGGAGACCATCATTGGGGCCTAAGCCTACATCCCCCCCAATCCTTGTGTATTATTCCACGTTTCGTTTATTTATCTCGGCCTCCCGTTACCCCCGCGCTGCTGCTCTGGGGGAGTTTGGTTGGCTTTGGCTTTCATTAAATTATTGAACCCTTCGCCTGGGCTTGAGCGGCTTCACTTCTCTTGGGGGCCGGGGTTAGACGATGGGGGCAAGGCGCGCCCTGCCGTGAAGCGGGGTGCGGCTTCTTCCCGGAGCTGTGGTGCTGCGGCAGGCCTCCACCAGCCGCTCGAAGCCCGTCTGTACGCAACGATGAGGAAGTTGTTAAGCTTTGCGCCATCACTGGACCCCGGGGGTGGCTGGCACGTTACCTGCAACACGACGCACTGGTGCGAAAGGAGCATGCTCTCCTCTCCTTGCTTCGTGTCCCAAGCACTGTTCAACCGCATCTCCAGCGCCTGCAACAACCCTCCAGGTCTCAGCGGCGGCGTCGACACACACAACATACACGACACGAGCGAGCGGGAGGGTACCTTGAGTTGGTTGTCGCAAGGTGAGGCTCTGCCGACGGCGTCCAGCGCAGTCGGGTGTGCGTCGGCCGACACCGCGGCAGGGAAGGTGTAGGGCACCCACCCGCGCTTGCCGTTGTAGACCCTCCAGCGGAGTCGCCACTCGGGCGGACGATACGGGTACTCCGTGCCCACCCTGGCGAACACCTCCAGCTCGACTGTGTGGCCAACCCCGCATACACACGACACACACGACACACACGACACACACGACACACACGACACACACGACACACACGACACACACGACACACACCGCACGCGTGAGCACCACGGCCAGCGCCGGCAATGGCGGTTGTGTGGTGGTGGAGAGGGGGGAGGGGCAATACATTCGGGCTTTTTGAGGAGGGCGTAGAAGTGGCGGGAGGCGTAGGCGTGCCACTGCAGACCCGCGGCATCGCGCCCCGTGGCGGCGCGTGAGCCCACCTCGCCATCCTCCAACCCCGCCGCGCCTGCGCGCCGAGCAGCTCGGACGCCTGCCAAACGAACCCGATGAGCGTCGGCGGCGGTCGGCATTGTTTGGCGGGGGAGGGGGCGCACCTGGAATTCGGCCGCGGAGATCTCCTTCCAGATGTGGAGGGCTGCGTGCGGCTGGCCGGGGATCATGCCCTTGCCTGCGTCGCACGCACGCACGCACGCACACACACGCACGCACGCACGCACACAAAGCAAGGAAT